>JACEEZ010017241.1:355000-382500 GCA_016584305.1 Chionoecetes opilio
CCCTATATGCTTTACCACCCTCTCCTAGTCCACCATGATTTTATTACATACCCTGGCTTCTTCCGAGCATTCTCTGGCTATAAACACACGTCGGGGACACAACTAAGCGAGAGATTATCCGCGGCCTGAGGTGTCCTGAGCCAATTTTGAGCCTTAGCCCATCTGGTCTTCCTGTTTCCTTCAGCTTTCACGCCCCGCGGGTTAATGCCATTGTTATAGAAGGTTGTGTGAAGTAACCGTAGAAAATGTGTGATGTTAGTGTGAGAGAAAACGACATTATTAGGGGATACCATGTCGAAATTAAGGTTTATTATATAGTGTTGGGAATCTTGATCTTCATTTTGTAGGATGCTTTTACGAAGAGAGAGAGAGAGAGAGAGAGAGAGAGAGAGAGAGAGAGAGAGAGAGAGAGAGGAGAGAGAGAGAGGAGAGAGAGAGAGAGAAGAGAGAGAGAGAGAAGAGAGAGAGAGAGAGAGAGAGAAGAGAGAGAGAGAGAGAGAGAGAGAGAGAGAGAGACTACATCAGAAATCGTAGGCAGTTGAATATACTCGTACAAATGATAATACGGCACGGATACGATAGAGGATGAAGGGAGGAAGAGGAGTGACATTTGAACATCGGTAGTAATCCTCAAGCAATAGAGAAAAAGAATGAGTAAAGGAGGAGATATGGAGGATGACCACGTGAGAACAGATGGTACGTGTGTGTGTGTGTGTGTGTGTGTGTGTCATTGCTTTATGGCTTGATTGGTGGCTTATATGTGGAGGGGGGAAGGTGTGAAGTGAGGATCTGTAATTCTCTCTCTCTCTCTCTCTCTCTCTCTCTCTCTCTCTCTCTCTCTCTCTCTCTCTCTCTCTCTCTCTCTCTCTCTCTCTCTCTCTCTCTCTCTCTCCTCTCCCCCCCTCTCAATAAAAACATGCTGCCGGAACTAAACCTCTGATACTTTTTGCCACAACTAATTAATGAAGAAACTTATGCTTGTATTGAAAAATCTTAATACACTCTGTACACTATATTCTGCATCAAAGTAGAATATTCTAGCTGATATATAAGGTGAAGTTGATAGTGAATTGAAGTTAAGGTAAGCTGATAAGTTGAAGAATTGCATGTGTCTGCTGATTAAGTGATATAGCTACCGTAAGCGACGCATTCTTACGTCATTCTTATATCAGTCGTACAGTCATGATCAAAAATTTCGTAGCCACTTTATTGTTACAAGGAGTAAACTATCAACACCTTAACTTCTTTGTCCGGATTTGTAACCTCATCACAGCGTTAAGTAAATAGTAGGTACTGTGTCGAGGCGTTGAGCTGCCATCGTCTGGGTTTACAGATAATAAGCTTTTGTTGGTCCAGATTTCCGGTTCTTGTTGTGTATATTAGATGAAGTTCTCACACTAGGCGCATCCTTTAAGTTTGTCAGGCAGTTTTATGTGCTTTTATGATATACACATTATTACAAACACACACACACTCACACACACATTTATCTATCTATTTATTCATTCATATATTAATTTGTTCATGAGAGAGAGAGAGAGAGAGAGAGAGAGAGAGCGTCGTCACAAAAGAAATGTCACAACTTCCACGCTCCTCACTCTCCCCACGTGCCCTCAAGTGTGTAGCCTCAGCCGCCCCTGCCCTATGAGTAGCCGCGCCCCGTGTCCTGCCGGGTGGCGCCTCCTCGAGTACACAGTCACTACCGGCGGGGCACACTGACCTAGGGAAGTCGCTGCCCATCCCATCCCATCCTAGAACCGTAAATAGCTTCCCAGAAATGAAGTAATGGCGACGATGACTAACTGTATAACTGTAACTGTATAACTGTAACCCTTCATGCCCAGATCTTTCCTTTGCTATAAAAAATTGTATGTTGTCGAGCCATAAAATTACGAAAAGTGACTGAATATACCAAATTAGTTAGTTGATAAGGATACTAAACAGGTCTTATCTATAAAATGTTGCTTATATACAGTAAATATCGTCTAATGGTACCCAAATTATAATGAAAATTACGCTCTGGGTCTCATGGGGTTAAATGTCAAGCGAATTTCTCCTATTTCTCGTTAATGAATAGTTATGAAGTACCTTTATAATACGTAACTAGCTGCACCGTAATGTAGTAATGACGGTGATGACTAAATATACAGCGTTAAATGACAAGCCAATTACTCTTTGTTTCTCGTTAATCCAATAAATACAATTCTTTGAGGGGGGTTTACATAGGTATTTTATTGAAGTATTCTTGAGTGTGTTTTATTTCAGTGATATCAAGAGGGGAAAAAACTTGACGACGAGGACAGATGACTAAAGTACAAGCGAGTTACTTTTGTTTCTCGCTAATGAATTTTATAGACAGTATACCTTTAGGTGACGTATATGTAGTTATTTTATGAAGGTATTCTTGAGTGTGTTTTATTCAGTGGTATCAAGAGGGAAAAAAAACTTGCTTATACAGTATCATTAACCCTTTGAGGCCCAGAACGCAATTTCCATTGTAATTTGGGTACCATAAGACGACTTTAATGAATAGAACCAATATTTTATAGATATGACCTGTTTAGATTAGTATCCTTGTCCACTAGCTAATTTGGTATATTAAGTAACTTTTCGTAATTTTATGGCTAACAACAGACGATTTTATTGGCAGCGAGCGAAGCGAGCTGCTACTTACCATAAAACCCATTCGCGTAAGGGGAGTGGAACCAAGTTTAAGCCAAAAAGTGAATAACTACTCCTAAATATTGTCGGATTGAGCTGAAATTTGACATGCAAGTAGTGCTGTCAAAATCAATAGGGGTCTGTGTAACAAACTTTTTGCGTAGAACAAGCCCTTAATGAGTAATTAGCGTAATGAGTTAATTGGCTGGAACGTGGCTCGCTGCCACGTTCCAGCCGCAAGAACTGAGCCAAAAGCAAAGGGACCAGAGGCTGGACGCCTGTATACTTGATATAGGTATTTTTTGAGGTATTATTGAGTGTTTTATTCAGTGGTGTCAAGAGGGAAAAAGACTAGTAAATAAAGGATGATGTCATGTGTTTGGGGCCGGTGACACGAGGTTGCTTGATATCAGTTGGCGCCATCCTGGGTGACGTCAGCGAGGGCGAGGGATGGCAGGAGGCACGCGGCACTTTATTAGACCAAGAAAAGGGGCCTGTTATTTACTCCTCTCTCTCTCTCTCTCTCTCTCTCTCTCTCTCTCTCTCTCTCTCTCTCTCTCTCTCTCTCTCTCTCTCTCTCTGTAGAGGTCATGGTGTGGTTAGTGTGGTGACGTAGAGGATTTTGTCATTCTTTTTAGGTTCAAGTGGTTCCTTCCTGTCACTGTTGTTGGTATTAATCACCACACGGTCACTGGAACACACACACACACACACACCAGAGGTAGGCACTTCCGCAAACACTTCGCAGTATTATGGTATTATTTCGGTAGTGGGCATTATGGTATTATTTCGGTAGTGGGCATTATGGTATTATTTCGGTAGTGGGCATTATGGTATTATTTCGGTAGTGGGCATTATGGTATTATTTCGGTAGTGGGCATTATGGTATTATTTCGGTAGTGGGCATTATGGTATTATTTCAGTAGTGGGCATTATGGTATTATTTCGGTAGTGGGCATTATGGTATTATTTCGGTAGTGGGCATTATGGTATTATTTCGGTAGTGGGCTTTATGGTATTATTTCGGTAGTGGGCATTATGGTATTATTTCGGTAGTGGGCATTATGGTATTATTTCGGTAGTGGGCATTATGGTATTATTTCGGTAGTGGGCATTATGGTATTATTTCGGTAGTGGGCTTTATGGTATTATTTCGGTAGTGGGCATTATGGTATTATTTCGGTAGTGGGCATTATAGTATTACTTCGATAGTGGGCATTATGGTATTATTTCGGTAGTGGGCATTATGGTATTATTTCGGTAGTGGGCATTATGGTATTATTTCGGTAGTGGGCATTATGGTATTATTTCGGTAGTGGGCATTAAGGTATTATTTCGGTAGTGGGCATTAAGGTATTATTTCGGTAGTGGGCATTATGGTATTATTTCCAACGGTGTAAGGGACAAAATACATGTTACTAATTTTGTGATGATTTAAAAAGGCCTTTGATAAGTATAACTAGTGAAAAAAAAATTGTTGATAGTTGGTAGTTGACGTCACGATAGACTCGATTAAAGATTTAAGAGAAATTAACTAAAAAAAAACAATACAAAATTCTTCAGAAAATGTCTTGCAGAAGGAAAAAGTTCAAAAATCGTATCACGTTTCGTAGATACACTAAAGAGAGAGAGAGAGAGAGAGAGAGAGAGAGAGAGAGAGAGAGAGAGAGAGAGAGAGAGAGAGAGAGAGAGAGAGAGCGAGGATTGGTAACCCTCCTTCAACTCCTTAGCCTTTCCCTTAAACCTCATTATTTCCTCTCTATAGGGACTAGTGGAAGTGGTGGTGGTGGGTACAGTACAGTCTCTCTCTCTCTCTCTCTCTCTCTCTCTCTCTCTCTCTCTCTCTCTCTCTCTCTCTCTCTCTCTCTCTCTCTCTCTCTCTCAGAACCTTGTGATAAGAATGAAAACAAAGGCAGTGGAGTGTTGGGAGGCGAAGGGGCACGGTCTCGGGGAAGGCGTGGCGGCCAGGCAGAAAGAAAACAACCACGGTGGTCATGTCAGAGCTGGTCAAGACATGTCATTATCCCAGCTGGTGACGTGACCCTCCCCTTCATCTTAGAGACTTAGACCATCATCATGTTTGTATGTCTGTATGTCTGTCTGTCTGCCAGTTTGTATGTATGTATATTTGTGTGTTTGTTTGTGTGTCTCTAATGACTATCTACACGACGTTTTTTTTTCTCTTTTTCTCTGCTCTCTCTCTCTCTCACTTTCTCTTACTTCTTCTCTTCTTCACACACACACACACCACCACACACACACACACACACACACACACACACACACACACAACACACACACAACACACACACACACCTATTTATACAACATCTCAATAAACTACGACATCCATTCATTTTATCCTCTGTAATTTGTTTTCTTCCAAAGCTCAAAAAAAATCAAAATGGTCACCTGTACTAAATTGTCTCCAGGTATTTTCTACTTATCCTCGTTTAACATTAACAACACGATGCAGGTGGCCCCTCGTCTGCCCAGCCTGATTAGAGGTATCTTTTTTTCTCTCTATTTCTCTTTATGTCTATTTGAAGAGGAGCAGCGAGTCATCTGGGGGGCTGTGGGACCCTTGAGATGAATGGTCGTCACGCCTACACCGAGGGCCGTTTAAGGGAGGAGGAGGAGGAGGAGGAGGAGGAGGAGGAGGAGGGGTTGTTGTTGATGATGGAGGTAAAATAGATAGTTAAAAAAAGTAGGCTAATGTCGTAAGGCGAAAAAAAATATCTACTGTGAATCCTTAGTAAACGTTTTGATAATGTAGAAACAGGAGATGGTAAAAAAAAAGGTAGGTTAATGTCGAAGGGCAAAAATAAGAAGAACTTACAGAAAATCCATAGAAAACGTACCTTAATTTCATACTAATGAGTGATTTTTTTTTTATAAAGTAGGGTTAAGTCGAAGTCGAAGAGCAAAAATCTGAAAATTTTAGAGAGGATCCATCGAAAACCTTCTAATTTTTCATATTACATACTGATAAAAAAAGTGTTGATAAAATTATGTTCCTTGGCAATGTCTCTCTTAACCCCTTGAGACCCAGTACGTAATTTCCATTGTAATATGGGTACAGTTAGACGATTTTTAGTGACTATAAGCAATATTTTATAGATGTGACCTGTTTAGTATCCTTGTCCACTAACTAATTTGGTATATACAGTTACTTTTCGTTATTTTATGGCTAACAACAGACGATTTCATATAGCAAAGGAAAAATCTGGGCGTGAAGGGGTTAAGGGCCACGTAGCTGCCCTTATATATACACACTAGCATAGGCGATGATGACCCTCTTTGCCCTTAAGCCCAGCCATAAGAAGGTGTGTGTACACATATTAATCCCAAGTGAACATGCTCTTAAGACCTCATTAAAACACTTGTACCGGGGAATTATGTTATCAGAGACAAGATAGGAAGATAGAGATAGGTAGCCACTGTTACCATGTCCGCGTGACCGCAGGAAACAATATATTTTATTCACGGTCGGTGAAATAGACAAGTATCCGAGACCATAACTCGGAAAATATCCCAATTGTGCAAAAAAATAGTGAAAAAATAATGAAATAGTGAATAAAGTGTATAATATAAGTGTATTATACAAGATCTTAGCACGTTTTTTTTCAGTCTTTTTACCATTTATTTTTCTTCTTTGTTTTAAAATACCGTGTCCTGAATGCGACGGGAAGGGTTGGAGGGTCGGAGCTGCAGTGCGTCTTATAAATGTGTTCTGACAGGCATCGTGCGTATACTGCTTATTACGTCCTTATTCTTGAGAGGGAAAATTGGGTTTGATTAAGTCCATATAGTTTCCCATTACACGGTTAGTTCCGTATTATCATATCATTGTAGTGAGGAGAATATTATGTTACAGTTATAGTATATTTTTTTATTATGGTCAAAATGCAGTAAGGAAGCCATGCCCCCTGCCTCCCCCTCTATGCTACAGGGCAGCTGATTGGTGCATTCCTCGTATCATCACTACCAATCACAATATCTTCACTACTTAACAGCGCGTGACCACTGGACAGAGCAATCTTCACTACAGAGGGAGACAAAATCAAAAATTCCTCTGTAGTGAAGATTGCTGTGTCCAGTGGTCACGCGTTGTTAAGTAGTGAAGATATTGTGATTGGTAGTGATGATACGATGCACCAATCAGCTGCCCCGTAGCATAGAAGGGCAGGCAGGGGGCGTGGCTTCCTTACTGCATTTTGACCATAATAAAAAAATAGACTAGAGTTGACTTGTGCTTGGTGGTTCATAATACAAACCTATATATTTTTGACGGTGTCTGTATTGTCATCGTTTTTATTAAATAGTTCCATACTTGTTGTTCTGCCGATACTTGCTTATAGAATGTGTGTTTTTTTGGTTTCCATTCAATATCGTATTTAGTTTCCTTTTTATATGTGTGTTTGTGAGTTCGCTTTATCTGTTTCATAATATGTTTTGTGCCGTAAATTCACCGTGCTTTTTGCTTCAAATGTACTAGATTCCGTATATCGTATATCTGGAAGTGGGTTTATTCAGTTCCTTATCTACGTCGTTTATTGTCGATTTAGAATTATACTGACGAACAAGAGAGAGAGAGAAGAGAGAGAGAGAGATCAGGGGGAGAGCAATGGCGAGATAGTTCTATTGCTCTTCGTCAGTCAGCCAGCAAGCCCGCCCTCACCCGCCCTCCCCCTCTGTTTACATCTCGCCCGCCAGTACCTCTTGGCGCCCTGACACTCCCCCTCCACTGATTGCCTTGAAGGTCAGGTGTCGGGCCACTTGTATGACGTCAGGCGCTCTTTTCCTGTCCCTCTTTCACCTTCAGATCAACAACCCTACACCTTCCTACGACTTAACCCCATGAGAGCGTAATTTCCATTGTAATTTGGGTACTATTTGACGATTTTCAGTGACTATAAGCAATATGTTATAGATATGGCCTGTTTAGTATCCTTGTCGACTAATCAATTTGGCATATTAACCCCTTCACGCCCAGATCGTTCCTTTGCTATATAAAAAATTGTCAGTTGTTAGCCATGAAATTACAAAAAGTCACTGATTATACCAAATGAGTTAGTGGACAAGGATACTAAACAGGTCATAGGTATAAAATATTGCTTACATTCACTAAAAATCGTCTAATGGTACCCAAATTACAAAGGAAATTACGTTCTGGGTCTCAAGGGGTTAAACTACTTTTCGTAATTTTATAGCTCGACAACATACAATTTTTTATAGCAAAGGAAAGATCTGGATGTGAAGGGGTTACATTTCTTCAAGAGACGAGTGACAAGACACCTCCCGAACTGGCCCTCTCTCCTTTCTTTATTCTCTATATAGGAACTGGCAACTAAACGGGCTTTTTGTTACTTTTTTTTTTAGCTTGGCCTGTCCTTTGTGATGTAAAAAGAAAAATAATTACTTCTTAGGTGGGTCAATTTTTTCACATCTACCAAACTGCCCACTAGGAATACCAAGGCTGATAATGTATAGATGGGGATAATAAGAATGTAAATCTGTATGTGTGTGTGTTATGTCCATCTGAAATGCGTCGTTTTGCCCCTACGTCTTGAGAATCTGTGTGTGTATGTATGTTACGTTCATCTGAAATGCGTCGTTTTGCCCCTACGTCTTGAGAATCTGTGTGTGTATGTATGTTACGTTCATCTGAAATGCGTCGTTTTGCCCCTACGTCTTGAGAATCTGTGTGTGTATGTATGCTACGTTCATCTGAAATGCGTCGTTTTGCCCCTACGTCTTGAGAATCTGTGTGTGTATGTATGTTACGTTCATCTGAAATGCGTCGTTTTGCCCCTACGTCTTGAGAATCTGTGTGTGCATGTAGTATGTTACGTTCATCTGAAATGCGTCGTTTTGACCCTACGTCTTGAGAATCTGTGTGTGTGTGTATGTTACGTTCATCTGAAATGCGTCGTTTTGCCCCTACGTCTTGAGAATCTGTGTGTGTGTGTATGTTACGTTCATCTGAAATGCGTCGTTTTGCCCCTACGTCTTGAGAATCTGTGTGTGTGTATATATTGGTGGTCGGAAATAGCCACTCTTATACATACAAAATACTTGAGGCATCACAAGTGGTATATCGACGAGGGGTGAGGGAGGAAGGGTGAGGGAGATGGGTTCAGAGTGAAATAGGGAGGGAAAATGTTGAATAATGATCTTAAGGAGGAGGAGGAGGAGGAGGAGGAGGAGGAGGAGGAGGAGGAAAGGAGGAGGAAAAGGAGGAGGAGGAGGAGAGGAGGAGGAGGAAAGAGGAGAGGAGGAAGGAGGAGGAGGAGAGGAGGAGGAGAGGAGGAGGAGGAGGAGGAGGAGGTGATGTTTTGGGAAGAGGAAGAGGAGGGGATGGAGGCTAGAAGAATGATAAGAATAAGCTAGAGGAGGATGGATGGAGGAAGATCAAACAAAAAGGAAGAGACGAAGGAGGTAATGTTTAATTAAGGAAGAGGAAGAGGAGGAGATGAAGACTAGAAGGAGGATAAGAATAAGCTGGAGGAGTGGGAGGATAGATGAAGAGTAAATACAAAGGAAATGGAGAAGGAGGAGGTGATGTTTAGAGAAGAGGAAGAGGTGGAAATGAAGACTAAAAAGGATAAGAATAGGTTAGAGAAGGAAAGAAGGAAAAAAAGGAAGAGGAGGAGGAGGAGGAGGAAGGAGGTAAGAATAGGTTGTGAGAATCCATTGAAGAGTCTATTGGTCAGAGCAGAGCGGGGGGAAGGTGGCTAATAGGCTAATAGGGTGATTACAGGTCAGACAAATGTAAGGTCAATATTGTGTATGAGTAATAAATCAAAAACAATAATAGTTGAAGAAAAAATGATGAGCCAATTAATGCTGAATAGACAGGTAGATAGAGAGGTAGATAGTGATAGATTATTTTTTGGGGTTAATCCTTGTTATCCTTTTACCTTTAGTTAATGAGGGGAAGGGAAGGGATAGGGAGGGAGGAGGGAAGGGAAAGGGAGGGAGGGAAGGGAGGGAGAGGAAGGGATGGAGAGAAGGTAAGGCAGGGAAAGAAGGTTCGTGTCATTACTAGTCTGTGGGTGGGCAAGGAAGGGAGATGAGTGGGCAGGGCAGTTGGCGTGTCCAGGTAAGGGGGAGGAGGGGGGGAGGGCAGGGAAGGGAGGAGAATGTAATACAGTTTAGGGAAAAGAATGGTTAGATATGAGTTGTTAGATAGTATTATTGTGATATTTCCCCTTTTTGGGTCATGTATTTGTTGGTGTTGCAATGGTAGTAGTGGTGTTGGTCGTTGTGGTGGTGGTGATGGTGGCAAGAGTAGTGGTGGTGGTGATGGTCGTGGTGGTGGTGATAATAGTGGCAAGGGTAGTGGTGGGGGTGATGGTTGCAAGGGTAGTGGTGGTGATGTGGTGGCAAGGGTAGTAGTGGTGGTGATGGTGGTAGTGGTATAGGGATGATTGTGATGGTGGTCTCCTGGTTGTGGAGGTGGTGATGGTGGTTGCAGGAGGGTAATGCAACCACCTCTATATAACCACCTCTAATAGTACCTCTACTACTTAGATCATAGTTTGAACGTACGTACTTACGTTCCTATGATAATTATTAGAAGACATATTTTTTCAAGAGAGTGTAGTTTGTCTAAAGCATGCGTTCGTGTGTGTGTGTGTGTGTGTGTGTGTGTGTGTGTGTGTGTGTGTGTGTGTGTGTGTGTGTGTGTGTGTGTGTGTGTGTGTGTGTGTGTGTGTGTGTGTGTGTGTGTGTGTGTGACAGAATGGGTCTTCAAGGTTATTGGACTAAGAGATTGGTAAGCAGGTGAGGATTGTTGTTTTTGGCGTTGTTGTTGTTGTTGTTGTTGTTGTTGTTGTTGTTGGCGTTGTTGTTGTTGTTGTTGTTGTTGTTGTTGTTTTGGTGATAGCATCGATAGTAAGGACAATGCTCCTGAATTCAGCTGGTGCATGTGTGAAGAAATAATGACGTGTGTGTGTGTGTGTGTGTGTGTGTGTGTGTGTGTGTGTGTGTGTGTGTGTGTGTGTGTGTGTGTGTGTGTGTGTGTGTGTGTGTGTGTGGGGTTGGTGGGTGGGTGTGTATAGACAAGAATAAAAATGCAGGCGGTTCCTTCGTTATCACACACACACACACACACACACACACACACACACACACACACACACACACACACACACACACACACACACACACACACACACACACACACACATTTCCGGGACGTGCGCGATAACATATCAAACAACGAAAACAGCAAAACGCGCCGCCCTGACTTGGTAATGTGCGTATGCCCAGGCGAAGCAGGCGTCAAGTGGCGGGGGGGGGGAGGGGGGGGGCTGTAGGGCGGGGCAGTGGAGGGGGGCAGGGGGGTTTGAGGGTTGGCAGGGGCAGAGCAGGGGGGCAGCAGGGTTGGGTTGGGTTATAGCGACGCAGGGGTGAAGAGCTAGAAGAGAAGCTAGAAAAAGAAGAAGAAGAAGAAGAAGAAGGAGAAGAAGACAAGGAGGAGAAGATAAGATAGATACTTTGATCCTATCTAGACACTTTGCAAGTACCAACAACAAGGTTATTGACTCTACAAAGCGCCACCACGCCAGGACGAACTTGGTGGACTCGAACCGCTGACCGAATGCAGGGACTCTACACGCAAGCTCACGACTCTACCAACCGAGCCACCCTGACTGGGAGAAGGAGAAGAAGAGAAGGAAAAGAAGAGAAAAGGGGGTGGTGGTGGTTAGGGTGGTCTGGGTGGGGCCTGAAATGGTCTCTATAGTGGGTGTGGCGGCTGATAAATCGACTGAAATGGGTTCGAGAGTAATGTTTTTCCCTTGGTAATTTTTCGTCAAGCTCGTATTTTACTATGAGTTATAATGGTTTGCTTTGTGGTATGATAATTTATGTATACACTTCTTGTAGTCTTTCACTGTTTCTTTTTCTTGACTTACGTTCTGCTATCTGATATTTTCTATGTGTTATTTAAGGCAAAGTAACTATACGGTATAGTTACTTTGATTTAAGGGTTCTTTGCGGTACTACACTCATGAACTCTTTGATGATTTTAAAAGGGAGTGTCTGTCAAATTTAGTTAGTGCTTATATGTTACTTATGTTTTCTTAGGATGCCATTTTTTATAGTCGCCCCAACTTGATTCTCTTGACCGCGACCCAGTATAGTTGACGGAAACGAATTTAACCTGAAGGAGTTAAAATAAAGAAAGGGAATGGAAAAGAAAAAGGTTAGAAATAAAGAAAGAAGAAAAAAAGAAAGAGTTAAAGAAAAAAATGGGTTAAGAAGAACGGAAACATTCTTGAGGGAAAAAAAACTTGAGGGAACTTGGGATAGAAAGACGATGCGAGAGCCATAACCCCTTGAACCCAGAACGTAATTTCCATTGTAATTTGACCACCATTAGATGATTCTTAATGAATATAAGCAATGTTTTTACAGATATGACCTGTTTAGTATCCTTGTCCAGTAGCTAATTTGGTTTATTTAGTTACTTTTCGTAATTTTATGGCTCGACATCAGACAATTTTATATAGCAAAGGAAAGATCTGGGCGTGAAGGGGTTAAAATCATCCTATTTAAGTCCAGAAGGTCAATTTCAAAATCAACCTTGACCCAATGCCATGATTATGATATAAGTCGAAAATTGTACACAGGTATGACTTAGTGGATCAGTTACCTAATTTGGGTCGAGTAATCTTCCTATTTTTGGTTATAATAAAATTTTAATATCAATGAAATCTAGGCTACAAGCAAAAGACAACAACATAATATTGGATGAGGAGAATCCTAAGTACAAAATAATTGAATCGGAATGATTATCGATATAATAAAAATATAATTTTAATACACGCCGGGAATACAGACACAATTAGAACAGATAACACTTAGTCTCGTCTACGTGTGTCATAATACTATATAATAATCATGTTATCTAGACTATTTTTCTCACCACAATGCTGGTCAGGAAAAACAAAATGGCATATGGGTGAATTCTTCAATGTTAGCTACAATATATTGATGTTTATACTTTGACATATTTTGAAGTTTTAATTTCAAGATACGTTCCCGGCTAACGTAGCAAATTACACAGTACAACTTTTCTCCGTCTACTTGTCCTACTCTATTCATCATGTTTCCTACTTCGTCTCTCCTCACTCTATCTGTCGCATACAGCTATCGGGTTCTATTTTGTTTCTATTAGCTTCTTCTTCTTCTGTTTCTTTCATTTTTGCAGTTCTCTTTATCTTCCCTCTTTATTCCTCTCTCATCTCTCTCTCTCTCTCTCTCTCTCTCTCTCTTCTCTCTCTCTCTCTCTCTCTCTCTCTCTCTCTCTCTCTCTCTCTCTCTCTCTCTCTCTCTCTCTCTCTCCTATGACCATCATATTCAACCTTTCATTCTCCCTCCCTCCCTGTGTGTGTGTGTGTGTGCATGTGTGTGGGTGGTAAAGAATTTTATGTATTTAGGTGGTTTGGAATTGGCTGGTCAGCCCTGGTGGTTTAAGGAAAGAATGTATGCTCCGCCACGTCCTTAGTCCGGCAGTGTAACCAGAACCCCTTTACTGTCTGTCCCGAACCGTTTTACTATTCCCATCATGATCGTCGCGGCGTTGAAGTGGCTGACGATCTATATTAAGTACAAATTTTTCTCTTAACTCTCATTTTCTCTGGTGTGTGATTTGGTGAAGTATTTCCTGTATCCTATCACAACATAGGATTATATTATATTTCACGTTACAATTTTTCTCTTAATTCTCTTTTTTCCGCTAGTGTATAATGTTGTAAAGTATTTCCTGTGTCCTATCACAACATAGGATTATACTGTAGATAAATTTCACGTTACAATTTTTCTCATAATTCTTTTTCGCTGGTGTGTGATTTTATTAAGTATTTCCTGTATCCTATCACAACATAAGACTATTATCTCCTTCAACATGACGTAAAGATATGCTAGAATAATTATATAAGGCTGTGAGATGCCGTAGAGTTTTTCAAGGGTGCAAGAATAGAATAAATGAATGATAAATAAATGGATTTCAGGAGTTCATTACTACCGTGTTATTCCTATGGCCATTAAGCCTCTACCATTTAAAGTATACTAATTAATAGGAGAATGGCTTATAACACCTGTTTTGCATGTTATTTTAAGAGGTAGTTTAACAGGAACTACCACGTGTAGGTCTCACGGCCTCTTGTCGCTTCCTTATTTTCTTATGTTCTTAAGTTATGAGTATTAGAACACACACACACACACACACACACACACACACATACACACACACACACACACACACACACACACACACACACACACGCACACCACACACACACACACACACACACACACACACACACACTTCGAAACGTTATATCCTGCTAAGCTCAAACGTCACATGAATGATTATTTTTTTTATTATATTTTTATATTTACGTTGAAGCCTCCATCGCTCCATCTCAAGCCTTAGGAACCCTTCAATGCTATCAACACACACACCTTGAGGACCTGCACCTTATACCTCCCTCACTCCTCCTTCAGTCGTCCTCTGTGACTCGCACCTGCACGGGACTCCTTCTTTTTTTTGAGCTTTTTAGTTATTTCCTCCCTCAAGTTGGTGCTTCAGACCCCAACCCTCTGGCGGAGCTGCCTTATAAGTAGTTGCATGTGGGCATGGCAGTGTTATTTTTCATTGTTCCACCTTCTGCGTGAGGAAAGATGAGGATAAGAAGACTTAGAAGAGTAAAGAAAGGAAGAATAAGGAAAAACAATGGTTAGATATGAGTTACTAAAATGTCATTATTGTTAAAGTGTTGTTTTTTTCATTCATGTACTCGTAAATATTGTTGTTATTGATGGTGTTGCAATGTTAGTAGTGATGGTGGGAGTGGTGTAGCTTATGGTTGTGGTTGTGGTAGTGGTGATGGTCGTAGTGGTAGTGGTCGTGATGGTGGCAACAGTAGTGGTGGTGATGATGGTCGTAGTGGTATGGTGGTAGTGGTAGTGGTGATGGTGGCAAGGGTAGTGATGCAATGGGGTGGCGATGGTAGTGGTGGTGGTGGTGGCTAGGGTAGTAGTGTTCGTGGTGGTAGTGGTGGTGGCTGGTGACTGGTGATGGTGGCAAGGGTAGTGATGGTCGTAGTAGTGGTAATGGTGATGGTGGCAAGGGTAGTAGTGTTCGTGGTGGTAGTGGTGGTGACTGGTGATGGTGGCAAGGGTAGTAGTGGTGATGGTCGTAGTAGTGGTAATGGTGATGGTGGCAAGGGTAGTAATGCAAGGGGTAGGAGATAATGCAGTGGGCGCCATGAATCAATGAGGGCGTGACAGGAGGGAGAGTAGAAGGGCGGGGGCGTGGTGAGGGTAGTGGTGGTGCTGGTACTGTTGAATCTATGCATGAATATCCTTTCTTCTTCCCCAACAAAGAAGATAAAGTGGGTAGTGGTGGTGGTGGTACTGTTAACCCCTTGAGACCCAGAACGTAATTTCCATTGTAATTTGTGTACCATTAGACAATTTTTAGTGAATTTAAGCAATATTTTATAGATTATGAACCTGTTTAGTATCCTTGTCCAAAAACAAATTTGCTATATTCAGTTACCTTTTTGTAATTTTATGGCTCGACAACATAAGATTTTTTATAGCAAAGGTAAGATCTGGGTGTGAAGGGGTTAACTCTATGCAGGAATATAAGTTCTTCTTCCCTAACAAACGAGAAAACATACTTATCGTCACATTACCACAGGAAATATGAGGGCAGGGATATATAATAATAATGATAATAGTAATATTTTTTTTTCTCACCCGAAGACATACAGGAAAAACAACAACAACATACATAGACATAAGGGAATGAACAAACTACTATGATTGGAATGAACTAAATACTATGAGGAATGTAGTACTAAAGCTAACTATGATATGCTCTTAAAAAAATGGTCTTGTCCTTTTCCCTTCATTCCTTCCCTCTTTTTCCCTTCCACCACAACCACAACCACCATCAACCCTTCAACCCTTTCTCCTAGCTCAACCATTTTTTAGTACACTACTGCAGGTCCCTTCCCTTCCCTTCTCCAGTACCTTCCCCTCCCCTCCCTCCCCATTTCCTCTACCCACATGCACCCTTTCTCTCTTCCCTTCTTCTCCCTTCCCTCCCCTCCCTTCCCTTCTCCAGTACCTTCCCCTCCCCTCCCTGCCCATTTCCTCTACCCTCATGCAACCTTTCCCTCTATACCAGCACCCCTTCCCCTCTTTACCTAACCCCACCCTTCCTCCTGTCTACTTGTTGCCCCTTCCCTTCCTATCCCTTTAACCCCTTCACGCCCAGATCTTTCCATTGCTATAAAAAATTGTCTATTATTAGCCTATTATAAAATTACGAAAAGTAACTGAATATACCAAATTAGCTAGTGGACAAGGATACTAAACAGGTCATAATGTATTAAATATTGCTTATATTCACTAAAAAATCGTCTAATGGCACCCAAATTACAATGGACATTACGTTCTGGGTCTCAAGGGGTTAAGCACACTACCTCCTATAAGTCTACTCCTACTACTCCTACTACTACTACCTTACTACTCCTACTACTACTCCTACTATAACCCACCTACCACTATTATACCCACTACCTACCTTCTATCCCTATCCGCACACCACCTCCTATCCACTACCTACCCCCATTACCTCCTCTCTCTCTCTCTCTCTCTCTCTCCCTCTCTCTCTCTCTCTCTCTCTCTCTCTCTCTCCTCTCTCCTCCTCTCTCATCTCTCTCTCTCCCTCTTCTCTCTCTCTCTCTCCCCTCTCTCTCTCTCTCTCTCTCTCTCTCCCTCTCTCTCTCTCTCTCTCTTCCTCTCTCCCCTCTCCTCTCTCCCCTCTCTCTCTCTCTCTCACCTACTACTGATATGGAGCTAAATCAGGCGTTGAGCTCACACCTTTCGTCATGAAGTTATGTTGGTAAACACTTCAGGAGGTCGCTAATTATCCACTTATTATCCTTTATACGATGAGGCTTACCAAAAGGGAAGAAGAGTGGGGAGTGAGGAGAAATATTATAGCTTTGAATTATATCTTGCATTTATTATTATTATTTTCTGAAGTAGATAGGGACTTCATAAAACTTATTTCTGTACTTGATCGTTTTGGGTTCATTTTTATTTGATTTTTTCATATCAGGCGCCTGTTTTCATGTATTTTTCTTATTTATTATTAATTTTCCCTTTCTCTACTCTCTCGTTTTATGGTATTACACGATAGTTGATGGTTCTTTGTAATGGTATCTACCTTTACCTACCTAACTATCTACCTTTATATCTATCGTATTTGTATCTGTATCTAACCTCCTTTATGATCATTATTCTCTGGTCTCTTTACAGCTGCGCCAAGAAAATAATAAGAGAAACAAAGAAGCCAGTAGAAGGGTACATAAGACGTCACATGACCGGTTCATGAGGGGATCAGATCGGCCTTCAGCCACAACGGAAGGTGTTGGGAGGTAAGTCGTGGATTCCGATAGCACACGATCAAGCACACGAGTCCAATAATGCCTGAAAATCTTACACTATGACTCAGGGTATTAAGTGTGCCTGTAAGAATACCTGTTAGTCAGTATGTGTGTGTGTTTGTGTATCAGCTACGCACAAACGGACTTCTTCATCAATATATATATATTTTTATTTTTTTTATTTTTTTTAAATTTCATACTTAACCCCTTGAGGCCCAGAACGTAATTTCCATAGTCATTTGGGTACTATGAGACAATTTGTAGTGACTATAAGCAATGAATTATAGATATGACCTGTTTAGTATCCTTGTCGACTAAATAATTTGGTATATTAAGTTACTTTTCGTAATTTTATGGCTCGACAACAGACAATTTTTTTATAGCAAAAGAAAGATCTGGGCGTGAAGGGGTTAAATGCAAGTTATTATCGTACATATCTATTTCAGAATTAGACAACAACAACAACAATAACAACAATAATAACAACAATAATAAAAACAAGAGGAAACGTCAAGGGATAAGCACTAAACCGTGAGTGAGTATCTTGCGCAACACATCAATAGCCAAGTGATAAGAGTATCCCCCAAACACTGATAAGCAAACACTTAAAAGCAAATAGGAAAAATACAGCTAAACAAATCAGAGAAGGAAGCACACACAAAATGAAGTATTATAATTTTACAAAGGCAAGGAAGGCAAGAGAGAGAGAGAGAGAGAGAGAGAGAGAGAGAGAGAGAGAGAGAGAGAGAGAGAGAGAGAGAGAGAGAGAGAGAGAGAGAGCCAAGCCAAAGTGAGTCAACCATGATGTAAGTTGTTTAAATAATAAAAATAAATAAAAAGAGAGAGAGAGAGAGAGAGAGAGAGAGAGAAGCATCCACAGTAATAAATCAAAGATAGCAATACTGTTATTTATTTATTTCTATTCTTTATTCCCAGATGAACAGCAGGTGGCGGCAGGGAAGAGGACACGCTGCTGAAATTGCTGAAGTGACGCGTACAATAATAGCTTCTTTGGCCACAGGTATGTTTTTATTTTTTTTATCTTCTCGCATTATACTTTCCCATTTCCTCTTTCTTTTCTACTCTTTGGTTCTCTCTTTCCTTGCCTTCGTCCTTCCTACCATCTCTCTCTCTCTCCTCTCTCTCTCTCTCTCTCTCTCTCTCTCTCTCTCTCTCTCTCTCTTTCTCTTCTCTCTCTCTCTCCTCTCTCTTCTCTCTCTCTTCTCCCCTCTCTCTCCTCTCTATCTCTCCTCTCTCTCCTCTCTTCCTTCTCTCCCTCCTCTCTCTCTCTCTCTCTCTCTCACGCTGGTGTGTTGCTGTCCCCGCCATTAATACTTGGTAGAGATAACTCAAGTCCCCGTCACTTCCTCTATCTGTCGTCCCCACTTCACTCTCTCTCTCTCTCTCTCTCTCTCTCTCTCTCTCTCTCTCTCTCTCTCTCTCTTCTCTCTCTCTCTCTCTCTCTCTTCATTATGTTTGTTTTCGTTCTTTCTTTTTTATTTCCAGATAATTATGTTTTCCTGACGTTTAAATTTTCTTATCGCTACAAAATGTGATTGATGTGTAATCGTTTCCTTCCTTGTTTTTTTTATCGCATTACGAAAACTTATTACCTACGAATTACACACACACACACACACACACACACACACACACACACACACACACACACACACACACACACATACACAAACACACACACACATACATACACAAACACACATAAAAGCCCATTACCGCCTAGATAAGACCCGCATTTTGACACTCTTCTTCCACCTACTCATGATGCCAAATTCATATACCTTTCACAATCACCTTCTCACCCTCTTATCCCTGGGTTCATTACGCGGCGGCTTTTCTGCATCATTGCCGCTATCTCCTAGGGGCTTTCAAGTCTCCAAGACCCACTCGAGGAAGACGGGTGGGGGCTATACTGAGGCAGAGGAGGCGGTGGTATAAATGGAGGCTGGTGACGGGCCGCGCGGTTAGTTATCTTGCGACTGTGGACGAGGAGGGTATGGTCACCGCGCTCTCTGGGTACCCTCACTGAAACTTCGATCTCATGCCCTTACTACGACACATCAACGACCTGGCTGTTTCTAGTTGGATCTCAGTTACTCATACGTGTTTTATGAAGCGTATGTACCACCACGACTCCTTTATAGTCTAATTAGATGGGATTTTCGAACATAAAGTGACAAACGAACGAGACTTGGTGAAGTTTGTGAACGATTTCCGTGACTCCATCTCACCTGCGCTCGAGACAGTGTGGTTCTCTTGAAGTGATCTGACCTGGAAGGATGTTACCGGTCGTCTCGGGAAGTTAGCTGTGGTGGTAGTCAGGAGGAGGACGACCTGAGCTTAAGGACTCGGGGGGGAAACAACGAAGACGACGACCTATAGAAAACGACAATACGAACTTTTCCTCATCGCTTCCATCGTCTGAGACCCTACCAGAATTTGCATCAAGAAAAGGTATGTGATATTTGAGTTTGTTAAAGTATTTGTGTTTTATTTCCCATTGATTTCATGTTAAGCTTAATTCATGGACATACAGAACACGTGGTTTAGTGAGTAATTAATCTCTGAATGCATTGATTTAAAAAGCTGTGCGCGTGGGAAAATTTGGGAAACAGTTATGTACGGTTATATTTATGAGGCTTATGACCTTATAACTTTGCGTGTGTGTGTGTGTGTGAGAGAGAGAGAGAGAGAGAGAGAGAGAGAGAGAGAGAGAGATTGCTTGCCGTGTCGTTCCTTGTTGCATTGTATTTTTTTTTTCCCCTTTCTGGCTCTGGACCACCTCTCTCTCTCTCTCTCTCTCTCTCTCTCTCTCTCTCTCTCTCTCTCTCTCTCTCTCTCTCTCTGTTTTGATTATATGCACACTCAGGCTGTCAACATTATTTAGAACCACGACTTCTCTCTCCTCTACGATGCTTGGGTGGGTGTTAGGGAAGGTGGTGTGCTTGCTGGCGTCAAGGGGGAGGGGTGCTTGCTGGGGGTGTTAGGGAAGGTGGTGTGCTTGCTGGCGTCAAGGGGGAGGGGTGCTTGCTGGGGTGTTAGGGAAGGTGGTGTGCTTGCTGGCGTCAAGGGGGAGGGGTGCTTGCTGGGGGTGTTAGGGGAGGTGGTGTGCTTGCTGGCGTCAAGGGGGAGGGGTGCTTGCTGGGGGTGTTAGGGGAGGTGGTGTGCTTGCTGGCGTCAAGGGGAGGGGTGCTTGCTGGGGGTGTTAGGGGAGGTGGGGTGCTTGCTGGCGTCAAGGGGGATGGCTGGGTTACTGTTTTATTTATTATTATTTTTGTTTTTTTTATTTTTGTTTACACTTTTTCTGAACTATTTAACTTTTCTACACTTTTTCTGAACGATTATACTTTATTTCCATCTATTACATTTTAACATAGAATAAAAACCAACAAACAAGGGATATACAATAGAAATAGAATACCAAAACAGTGTTACTACGGTGGTTGCTATGATTGGAATGGGTGGGAATTGCTGGTTGACGCTTAACTTACTGGTTTGTGAAGGGAGTTCGAAGAGAGGGAAGTAGTGTTTGAATGAGTGTCGTATTGCTTTGCCTCTGTTTAATTTGTGTATCAGAGCATTTTTTAAGCAAATCTTACTGGGCGACATTCCTTGGATATCCAGAAGGGTGGTAGACATATTATATAGGTATTATATAGACATCAAAATAAGAAATATATATAAATAATGATCATATGCAGTTATAAGAACCACTTCTGGATCTTATACACACAGACATGATGAGCCATTGCATCCAGGAAGGATTTTATGAATAAATATTTTGTCGCCCAGTAGCTTAAAAAATGTCCTTACTGGGCGACAGTTTTCCATCAATGGGAGACATTTTGATCGCCCAGTTAGCATGTTAAAAAAGGCACTGCTGTGTAGAGGTGGTAAAAGAGTGAATTAGTTTGATTGGCAGAGAATGTAATATCTGTCACTCTTTCTTGTTATTTATTATTCTCGTCCAAGGGAATGACAATTGTTTGGTAGTTGGTGTGTGTGTGTGTGTGTGTGTGTGTGTGTGTGTGTGTGTGTCAAGTTCTTAAAGTATTCACAGCTGAGCTTCCAACACATGATAACGTTAGATAAGCCAAAGAATTAAAAAAATCTTTCTTCTCACCTCCTCCCACTTACGTATATTCAGTCTCAGCTTTTATCTTCATTTTATTTTATCCTTTTTCTTCTTTAGTTTCTTCTTCCTTCACAGTGTATTTTTCCTCCTTGATAACTTTCTTTCTGCTAATTCTTCTTCTTATTCGCTCATTTTTCTTCTTATTCGCTCATTTTTCTTCTTATTCGCTCATTCTTCTTCTTATTCGCTCATTTTTCTTCGTTTTCGTTTCATTTTTTTCCGTATTCGCTAATTTTCTTTATTCGCTCATTTTCTTCTTATTCGCTCATTCTTCTTCTTATTCGCTCATTTTTCTTCTTATTCGCTCATTCTTCTTCTTATTCGCTCATTCTTCTTCTTATTCGCTCATTCTTCTTCTTATTCGCTCATTTTTCTTCGTATTCGCTCATTCTTCTTCTTATTCGCTCATTTTTCTTCTTATTCGCTCATTCTTCTTCTTATTCGCTCATTCTTCTTCTTATTCGCTCATTTTTCTTCGTCTTTCTTCGTCTCTAACATTTCAAGTAATACATTTTTTGGTTACTCTTCCCTACCATCGAATAACATGAATTTTGTTATTAGAGTCGCATATAATCCTTGTATGTTGTTACTTAGACGAAGTTTCATTGTTGTTGTTATCACGTTATTCCTGTGCTTGTGTCCTGTTGTTTATCTTATGGCCAGTGACGTGTCCAGGGTATCTAAGGGGGGGAGGGGGGTGTCGTGTGGGAAAAGGGGGGGTGAGGGGGAGTGCGTGTGAAGGTGCGGCATCCGGGAGTGAAGGAGAGGAGAGGCAGGACCACTCTCACTGTGTTGGGGCAGTGTTGTTGCTCCAGAGGTTTGCAGTTAGGAGCACTAGTCTTGAATACATGGTGATAGGACGTACTCATTAGTTTATAGGAGTTAGTGAGAGGTAAGAGGATGGAAATATAAAGTAAGGAGGAAGGAAAAAAGAAATGTCAGGAAAAAGGAACTAAGGAGGAAGGAAAAAGAAAGGAATGAAAGGAGGAGGATTTGGAGAGAGAGAGAGAGAGAAGAGAGAGAGAGAGAGAGAGAGAGAGAGAGAGAGAGAGAGAGAGAGAGAGAGAGAGAGAGAGAGAGAGAGAGAGAGAGAGAGAGTAAATGAGGAAGAGGTGAAATATGTGAAGGAAGGTAACACACACACACACACACACACACACACATACACACACATACACACACACACACACACACACTACGCCTCATTCATGCAACTGAAATAAACTAGCATAATCTTCGCGTCCCATCTCCGGGCTGACCTTTGTCTTGTCTGCCGCGGACACCAAGACGGGCACACGCTGGCCGCTCGTGAGTCCCGCGTTCATGTGCCCTGGCGCGACGATGTGACCCCTCCCCTCCTCTCTTCCATCCCCTTCCTCCCCTCTCCTCCCCTTCCTCCCTTCCCTTTCCTTCCTTCCCTCCCTTTCCTTCCCTTCCTTCCTTCCTTCCCTTCTCCTTCCCATCCCCTTCCTTCCTTCTCTTCCCTCCTTTCCCCTTCCTCTCCTTTCTTCCCTTCATTACCTTCCTTTCCTTCCCCTCCACCCTTCCTTCCCTTCCCTCCCTTTTCCTTTCCTTTCTTCCCTCCTCTCTCCCTTCCTTTCTTCCCCTTTCCCTTCCTCATCGCCCCTCTTCCTTCCATACCTCCTCGCCTTTCCTCTTTTCCTTCCACTTTCACCTCCTTTCCCCTCTTTTTTCCTCTCAAAGAATTCCTTACCTCCTCTTCTCATTCCTACTCTTTTTTTCCTTTTTTTTCCTTTTTTCTTTTCTTTTTTTTTTTTTTTATTTTTTTCCTATGCCCTGTGCGTGTTCCCCGCTTGCATGTGGCCTCTTCCCCTTGCACGTGATCCCTGGCCCTTCATTGCCTGGTCCGCTGCGTTCCTTACTTCCCTTCCCTCCTCTTTCGTTCCTACCTCTCCTTTCCTTTCCATCCCATCGCACTCCCTCGTTTCATTTGCTGGCCCTCGTATCTACCTTTTCATGCATCGCCTCCTCGCTCGTACCAGTACTCGCATCGTCTTTTCTTTTGTTCCTCCTGACTTTATCTCTTCTTGCATCCATCTCTTCTTTTTTTTCTCTCAAGAAAATTACTGAACTGAAAGTTGTGGATATAGGTAATTTTTTATTTTTATTTATTTTATATATATATATATATATATATATAATTATATATATATTATATATATATTATATATATATATATATTTTTTTTTTTATAAACATTTGCGCCTGTAGGCAGTGGTGTCCCAGGGCTCGGATGGTAGGCTCTGGAGGTTCACTTGAGGGTTCTGATGGTTGGTCCTCGCCCGTGGTGGCGCAGGCAGGATTTTTATAGTCACGCCTGTGATTAGAGGCTCATGCCGCCCCCCTGTGTCCTCTGATGCACTCGCAATCGAAGGTAGAGTTAATGGGCAGGGCATGTGGGTGTTCTTAGGCCACTCGACGGTGCAGAAAGGTTTTGGGTTTCTTCGGGGATCGAACTCAGGTCACCGAGAACGCCAGTCGGAGACGCTAACCACTCCGCTACCGCCTCCCCTTAAGTAACAGAAACTACTCGTGTAGGTCTCATGGCCTCTTGTAGCTTCTTATTTTCATGTTCTTATGTAACTGCAGTTCCCATAAACAGAAAAGAGATGTAAAAAAAAGACCAGTCACTTTTGTCCCTAACGAGAAGTGTAAAAAGGTGGAAAGACCAAAGCAAGACAGACTCAAGATCTTACCAAGGAATGGGTTGACAGGGCGAAGGTACGAATTAAACCTTGCATTAGCAGGACACACATAATAGGGACGAGAATGAGTAGAAAGCCTTGCGTATAGGAAGACACAGAAGGGTTTTAGTATGCTACACTCTTAAAAAAAGAGAGGGCAGAAAAAGGGTGTTTGTAGTGATGAAATACTGCTACCCTTTTTCTACCCTTACAAATATACCCTTTTCAAGCCCCAAATATACCCTTTTCCAACCCCAAATATACCCTTTCTCATCCCTCTCGTCTAAAAAGGGTAGATGAAGGGTATAATCGGCAGCATCTACCCTCCAGCCTGGACATAGGGTTTAAAAAGGGTAGTGATGGTGCGATGTAACAATTCTACCCTTAATGTACCCCCCATTTCTGACAGTGTAGGGAAGAGCAGTCACCGTGAATATATTGTAGGAGACAGTAAAAGATGCAACAGAAGGACAAAGGGAAAGGCTCGAGACATTTACAAGCGGGTAGTTGATGAGACGAGTGACCTTTCAACTCGGCTCTTTGTAGTGTGTTGTGTGACTTGTGTGGGTAGAGTTACGACGGCATAGGAGAAGCGTACTTTATAAATCACATGAGGGGGGAAGATAGAACGAGAGTCAACCAATACAACTACCGATAGACTGGCCTTTACTGTTTTCCTTTTTTTCATCACAAGGACTGACCAAGGGCAAAACAAAAGAAGAAAAAGTTAACAAAAAACCTGCTTATAGTCTATTTTTTTAAACAAGACAAAAATTCCACGTTATCTTAAGGTCTCATGCTTAAAGTGATGCCTCTGTTTACCTGATAATATGGTTAACTATGATAAAATACAACTGACATTTAAAAGAAGTGTAGTATTCCCTTCTCCTGGCATCAAATATCAGTCAGTAAGCAGCAAGGGGGCAGGATTTTTTGCCTCGTTAGAAAAATAGACTATAGTTGCCAGTCCCTATCAAGAAGACTTAACTTTGGCCTATAGGAAGATTAGCTTTATTAACACTGATTGAGCTGAGTTTAGATAGGAAATGTATGATCAGTAAGTAGGACTCGTATGGAAGGACAGTTTAATTTTCATGCAGGAGGAGATTATTATATTTTGTGACAGTGGCAGTAAAAAACATTCAAAGAGAATTCAACAACAATGTGAAATATATAAATAAATAAATAATGAACGTCAGAATCAAAAGAAAAGGATATAATATTATACCAAAAATAAGATCAAGAGAAAGAGAGTCAGGTTTATCTGCTCATATATTACCCAGCACGTCAAACGAATTATCTCCCATCTAGATCCTTTCCTCCCCTAAATACAGTGTTCCGCTAAGCCTTCATACTTTCCTCCACACTCCCTCATTTCCCTTGTCTTTCTGATATATAGTATTTGAGGGAAGGGGGAGAAAGTGGGAGGGAGGAGGAGAGAGAGAAAGAAAGGAGGAGGGAGAAAGTGGAGGAGAGAGGAGGGAGGGAGAGAGAAAAAATCGAAAACAAGTCGAATATCTTGAAGTGCAGCTGCGTAAAAGATTTCATGAAAGGGAAACGTAAAGACAAAAAGAATAGGGGGAAAGAGAGAGAGAGAGAGAGAGAGAGAGAGAAGAGAGAGAGAGAGAGAGAGAGAGAGAGAGAGAGAGAGAGGAGAGAGGACCTGTTCAAGGGTGGCGAGGTGAGATCGGGTGTCACTGGGTGGAGGAGGAGGCGAAGAAGAAGAGGATGAGGAGAAGAAGGTGACAGGAACTTTCTCCTCATACACACACGTAGCTTAGTCCCCCCTCCTCTTCATCGCCTTTCAACTCGAATAGGAACGAACAAAAAAGGGGAGACATGAGGATAAGAGGTAAAAAGGCTCCTTCTATCGGATCAAGTGAATATTACTGCTGGGTGAAATAACGGTAATTAGGGACAGGTAGGATGGGCGAGTTCTCTGAAATGCAACGATGCAGAGTAAAGTACATAGGGTAGGTGGTAAAATAATGAACTGAGAGGAGATAGATAGAACAATTGACCTGCAGATTATAGAAAATTATGAACTATTTGATTTTTGATAGATAAGAGGCTTGCTTCTTTAGAGGCTGAAGACTTAGGTGATGCTAAAAGGAAAGGTACTTCTACGAAAACTGTAAAAAAACGCCCTTGATTATTATTGATGCAGGCTGTTCATTTCTCCTTTTTATTAGTCTTAAGGGATTGGCCAATGACAGAAAAAAATTGATTATTAAAATTTCCCTTCATGCTAACTAATCTCCTTATTAAAGTGGATTGCAGCAAAGTAGAAAAAAAAAAAAAAAAAAAAAAAAAGTTACTCCTTTTTTTTTTCTTCGCCATGGAGTTGGTTAGGCCAGAATATATTTTTTTTACAAGAGTCCCGTTTATTGCCAGTTCTTATTAAGTGGATACAGAGTCTTACAAGGGGATTGACCTATTTAGTCCGGGAGGTGTCTTGATACTTACTCTTGCATAAATCAATCATAAAAATACCAGGTATGCTATGCGGGAACCTGACATTCTGGGAACGATAAGAACACCTGCGAACCAACACCTGAGGAACCGCAATCATGTTTACCTTATAAAGAAAGAACCGATGATTTAAGACATGCCTGCATTTATTATTATTATTATTATTTTACGTTGGAGCCTTCTTGCATGCCTCTTCGTACCCTATTAAAGCATAAACCTCACCTCTTAACTGGTCGTATATTTATAGGTAGCAACAGAAGGACGTTGGGGCGTTGCTCTTCATATTGAAAGGACAGGTTTGAGCCACCGTTTATATCCCAAAGACTGGCTCTATTCTGGCTCCCTATTCTTCACCTGCAGACGAGCCAGAGCCAGATGGGTAGCGGAATGTGGATGTACCTTTTCAATGACGATAGTGATTGCATGTTGGTAATTAAATAGTAATGGTGGGTAATTATCGACGTGGGATTAGTGATTAGTGGCGGGTTAGCGAGGTAAGGATGGTGTTGATGAGTAGTAATGGATGGTTATTACCCCAGGTGTAGGGAGGGATGGGGGGAGGGAGTGGTATGATAGGTATGTAAGAGGGGATGAGGATGGGTTCATGGGGAATGGTGGGAGTGATGGGGGGGCAGGTGTGTAAGGGGGAAGAGGAGGGGGGAAGGTAATGGTAGATGGTTTGTGTTAATGAAGGGAAGTTGTGTGAAGGTGAAGGTTTAGTAGGATGGTTCTTCTTCATTATGCAGCTGTCGTGTCCCCTCTGGCTATGAACAGTCTATTGGAAAGAAGAGGAAGGAGGAGGAGAAGAGGAGGAAGGAGGAGGAGGAAGAGATGCTGGAGGACCTGTCTGTTGTGTGCTAGTTTTCTTTCTCCAGCAGCAACCTGACCCTCCTTAGCACACACACACACACAGACACACAGTAGTACATATACACCACACACACACACACACAACACACACACACCACACACACACACACACACACACACACACACACACACACACACCACACACACCACACACAC
>JACEEZ010017241.1:385000-397500 GCA_016584305.1 Chionoecetes opilio
CTTCATCTGACTACCTATTCGTACCCTGGCACATTACTTCCCCTTTGGCACACAGAAGGTTCCGCCCCTCCGTCATCCCCTCACATTCTACCCCCTCCTTCCCCTTCCTTCCCCTCCCATTCCCCTTCCCTTTCCCCTCCTTTCCCCTACCCTCCCCCTCCTTTCCCCTCTCCCTTCCCTTCCCCTCCCTTCCCCTTCCCTTCCCTTCCCCCTCCTTTCCCCTCTCTCTTCCCTTCACCCCCCCTCCTTTCCCCTCTCCCTTCCCTTCCCCCCTCCTTTCCCCTCTCTCTTCCCTTCACCCCCCCTCCTTTCTCCCCTCCCTTCCCTTCACCCCTCCTTTCCCTTCTCCCTTCCCTTCACCCCTCCTTTCCCCTCTCCCTTCCCTTCCCCTCCCTTCCCTTTCCCATTCCTTTCCCCTTCCCCTCCCCCTTCCCTTCCCTTCCCCTCCCCCTCCTTTCCCCTCTCCCTTCCCTTCCCCTTCCTCCTCCTTTTCCATCTCCTTCCCTTCCACCCTCCTTTCCCCTCTCCCTTTCCCTTCCCCTCCTTCCCTCCTCCCTACCCTCCCCCTACCACCTCCTTCACTTCCTTCCCTTCACCCTCCCTCTCGAAGACATCTGTATTTCATCTCTTCAAATCAGTTTATGCCTTTCTTCGATCTATCAATACTTCTTATCTCTCCTCTCTCTCTCTCTCTCTCTCTCTCTCTCTCTCTCTCTCTCTCTCATCTCTCTCTCTCCTCTCTCTCTCGTCTCTCTCTCGTCTCTCTCTCTCGTCTCTCTCTCTCTCTCTCTCTCTCTCTCTCTCTCCACGCCCTCTTGAACATTCATCAAGTGGAGACCCGTAACTCCACTCCCTCATTCCATCTCTCCTTCCTCCTCCACCTCCCTACCCACTCCCTCCTCTCTCTCCTGCCCCTCCTCCTCCCTCCACTCTACTCCTCTCCTCTTTCTTCCTTTACCCACTCACCTTACTCCTCTTCTTTACTCCTCCTTTCCTTCTCATCTGCCTCCCTCTAATCTTCTATCATTTTGCCTCCTAACTCGTAGAAACGAGTGGTAGAAAGTAGTCACACAGACAGCCTCGTTTGACTCAGTCGGACTGTTGCTATTAGTTCTACCTTCGTATTCCCTTGTATTTATCTTCCTCCTCGAATTGAGTGTCAAAAAACGCTGAACGAAGAAGACAAGTGTATGTCTGTGTGTTTTATAAAAGTATAGTAAATGCCAGTCACTCCTCGTAGCAACAGGAGACAGTTTTTTAAGTGGAGGTACTACTGACTGTGAACTACCACGTCTACTTGAGGGTGAGACATGACTGTGAGAAAGACGACGATGATGGGGTGAGGGTAGAAGGGGGGGGGTAGTAGAGGGCGGGGGATTAGAAGGATTGTTGATGTGATGTCTGTCTTGAAGGGGTGACTGAGCTAGCCTGGACATCATCGTGTTGAGGTGGTGATGATAAGAAGGAGTTGAGGAGGTGAAAATAAGGAAGATGATGTGTTAGGGTTGAGAAGTTGAAATGGGAAGAATAGAGTTGGCAGGTCTTAAGATATTTGATCCTCTTCGTTGTTTCTCTTTCTTCTCCTCCTTTCTCAGTTAATTAAGATGGTTTAGGTATAAGGAAGATTGTGTGTGTTATATATAGTTGAGAAGTGAAATGTGAAGAATGGAGAGTAGGAACTTGGCAGGTCTAAATAATCGATCCTTTTCATCTTTTCTGTGTCTCTCTTTCTACTCTTCCTCTCCTCCTCTTCTCCTTCGTCTCCTGCTTCCTCTTCTTCTCCTTGAGCCTCCTTTCTGCTTCTCTTTCTTCTCTTCCTTCTTCCTCCTCTCCTCCTCTCTCTTTCTCCTTTGTCTCCTCCTTCCTCTTCTTCTCCTTGAACCTCCTTTCTCTTTCTCTCTCTCTCTTTCTACTCTTCCTTCCTCCTCTTCTCCTCTCTCTTTCTCCTTCGTCTCCTCCTTCCTCTTCTTCTCCTTGAGCCTCCTTTCTCTCTTCTCTTTCTACTCTTCCTTCCTCCTCTCCTCCTTGAGCCTCCTTTCTGCTTCTCTTCCTTCCTCCTCCTCTCCTCCTCTACGCCTTCCTCTTCTCCTCTTTCCTCTCCTCCTTCCTCCTTTCCTCCTCGAGCCGTCCCTCCACTACAACAGCAGCGTCGAGACAGCGTGTCAAAATATTGTGACGGCACAGCTTAGCAAAACATCAAGAGTTTCCTCACTCGCTTCTCACTCGTTTACAAAATACACTTAAATGTTGCGTGGGTGTGGGTGTGGGTGTGGGTGTGTGGGTGTGGGTGTGGGTGTGGGTGTGTGGGTGTGGGTTGGGTGTGGGTGTGTGGGGATGTCACTTTAGATTGTTGGTTGTAAATCAATCATACATATATCATTATTATTGCTATTACTCTTACTGCAACTATCACTATTGCTATCATATCTTACTATTTCCTCTTACGCTCTCAGTTGGTAAAGAACAAAACAATGAAGCTACGAGTAAATCTTAACAAGATAAGATCGTAGTTAAGATAGTTGTTCGTAAATCATTATTATTGCTACTACTATTACTAAAACTATCACTCTATATACTGTAGTCTATAATTCCTTCTTATACGTTCTCACTTGGTGACTTTACTGAACAAAAACGAAGCATGATTAAATCTAACTTGCTAATCAGTCATTCTGCTCCCAAGATTATTTGTAAAACTTGTAACAGAGAGAAAATTAATATTAACGAAGAAAAACGAACTCCCAAAGAGAAGACTTAAGAGAAGGAAGGGAGGATGACTGACGTGTAGGAGTGGCCGCAGGTATTCTGGTCTTGAAGGATGTATTTGTTGTGTTAGTAAATTGACTTTAACCTGAGGCTCAGATACGAGCTTCTGGAGGAGACGTGAGGGAGGTGGTGAGGGTGTGGGAGATGATGGAAGAGATGCACAGATTTAGGGTTGAGGGATGCAGTTGTGGTTATGAGCTGGGAGTTTAGGGATGGTTAGGTGAGGCATAGCATGTGAGAAGAAATAGAAGAGTAGTGACTTATTAATTATCTACGTAACCTTATTCAAATAGTAATTTTTTTTACTCATTCTGGTCTTCAAATATAGCTAACTAGGGAATTTTTGGGCCCTTGAAAATGTAACGCATGTGATTTACTCGGTCAAGCATCTAATACTACTGTAGCTATAAAGACGATCTGAGTTGAGGCCTTTGCTGAACAGTCAGACGCATTGGTAAAGAGATTGCAAACTTACCATGTAGCTTATGTGCGATAAATGTTATTGAATTGAATTATGGAGGGTGAAGGGAAGGTGTAGGAAGTAAACAAGGGTAGGAGTGTGTAGGTCAGGAGCTAAATAGTTATAAAAGGCTAGTGTTTGTGGGTTGCCTCAAGACACTATACAGATCTTGGAGTCCCTTTAGTGGTCCCTTGTGGATTACTTGGTGGCGTATGACTCTCTCTCTCTCTCTCTCTCTCTCTCTCTCTCTCTCTCTCTCTCTCTCTCTCTCTCTCTCTCTCTCTCTCTCTCTCTCTCTCTCTCTCTCTCTCTTAGCCTTGAGTGAGCGTGTTATGACAGTGAGAAGTAAGGTGAAAATAAATGACTGCAAAGCGACGCAATTATAAATGAAAGACGAGGCCGATCCTACTCTCTTAAGGGAAGGAATTCTTTATTAAGTATGAAGGATAATGAAGCTCAAGGAGAAAGGTACTTGAAAATATAGCAGAATAAACAATGAAATATAAAGATACGAATCATATGATGCTGGTGTATAAAGAGGAGGCTTTGTAGTGCCGAAATAGTGTTAATATAGTCTTGGTGTTGATGTAAGGCAAGAAGAAGTACTTGAGGTGGGGGGAAAAATTAGTCTGCATACGTAATGAGGAAACTTTTTTAAGAACGAAGCTTTGTAAAATACTTCATATGTTTTGTTTAGTGATTTATGAGCTGCGTTGGTAAGGCTCTCGAGGTGTGTTTTTTTATATTTATGCCTGTAGGTCAGAGAGAGAGAGAGAGAGAGAGAGAGAGAGAGAGAGAGAGAGAGAGAGAGAGAGAGAGTCATTGGGGAGCTTTAAAGAGGGGCTGGACAAGTTCATGGATGGGGATGGAAGGTGGATGTAGGTAGTGTTAGGTGACAGGAACTACCACGTGTAGGCCTCGCGGCTTCTTGTAGCTTCCTTATTTTCTTATGTTCTTATGAGAGAGATGGGAAAATGAGAAAAAAATAGTGAAAGTAAGTGTAGGAAAGATTTTGTTGATAATGGGAAATACTTAGGGGAGAGATAACGTAGGAGGAGGAGGAGAAGGAAGGAAGAAAAAGAGAGGAAGAGGAGGAGGAGGAGGAGGAAAGGGGGAAGATCTAATGGACTGAGGACGAAGAGGAGATCATAATTATGGTCTTACACGTATTCTTATTCATTCTTATTCGTCTTATTCATAGAGAACATTTTACACAGTCACACTTTAAAGGAAATACTTTTGTTATCACCACCTTACTCTGTGTGTGTGGGGGTGAGGGTAAAGGCATGCATACTGTCACCTCACCGTTATCAGCCTTGTCTCCACCCACGCCCTTACCTCCCCCCCTTCTCCCCCCCCACCCCCTCCCTTCATCCATCACCATCCGTCACCTCCTTCCCCTCACCCCAAGGCACCCACCCATTCACAACTCCACCCATTCTCAGCACTCATTAGCTATGCGTCACGGCGTTACCACCTCAGTCTTCATCCGTCACACTCACGTAACTACTTCTCGCCCTTCCTACACATCGGTCTTGTGTTATGTGACGCTTGAGGTAACGCAAGTAACCACACACACACACACACACACACACACACACACACACACACACACACACACACACATGTCAGGTAACACATATCTTAGCGTGATTAAATAGATTTAGATCGTCAATATTTGAAAGCCGTAATGGGATTTAGTTAGATTGTGTTATCAGTTTAATGTTATCCTTGTCATGTCCTTGTTATTTTTTTCCCTTGAGTCATGAAGGCAGTGCTTTTGTATGATAAACAATACTTCAATCGAGTAACTAAGTAAAGGCTTAATTCGCTGGATTTCTCTTTACGACTTGTCTTAACCCCTTGAGACCCAGAACGTAATTTTCATTGTAATCTGGGTACCATTAGACGATTGTTAGTGACTATAAGCAATATTTTATAGGTATGACCTGTTTAGTAGCCTTGTCGATTAACTAATGTGGTATATTCAGTTACTTTTCGTAATTTTATGGCTCGACAACAGACGATTTTTTAGAGCAAAGGAAAGATCTGGGCGTGAAGGGCGTTAATATAGTGTCTTGAAAAAAAACAAAGCGAGGCGTTACTATTTCACAGAAGAAGTACCTATTTGGGTACTGAAACTGTCGACTGAACGTACTAATCTTGTAACTTTAAAGTGTTGATTCTAAAGAGCCTTCAAGAATGCTCCTCGGGTACTGCCATTTATTTTTCATTCTTAACTTCATTCTTAACATTCTTAACGTCCTTCATTTAACCTCTCTTCTCTGACAAGCAACACCTGATTTATCGCTCTGTCTCCGCCGCCCCACAGGTAACTCATCACCCACTATTTACACCGCCACTAAACAGTCCTTCTTTCTTTTCCTTTATCTCTTTATCTCAAACGCCTGTGCAATATTTCACCACCGTGTATACATATAAGACTTATCTCTTTATATTCCCGTCCAATACATCATTCACAACAATACTTTCATCAGCTATATACAACACAGTCTCACCGCGGTACTCTATTGTAACCCATGTAAGTCCTTCCTTAATTAACCCCTTGAGGCCCAGAACGTAATTTCCATTGTAATTTGGGTGCCATTAGATGATTTTTAGTCACTATAAGCAATATCTTATAGCTATGACCTGTTTAGTATCCTTGTCCACGAACTAATTTGGTATATTCAGTGACTTATCGTAATTTTATGGCTCGACAACACGATTTATTATAGCAAACGAAAGATCTGGGCGTGAAGGGGTTAAGAGTCTTTCCTTTACATATACTGCCTTAATTTAACTACTTTTTAACTCAATTGTATGCTTAATAACTGTTAAATTATAATAAAAAGAGCATAGCGGCGAAGAACATGTGAGTGCAGGACGATGAAGTAGAGACAAGGAGGCGAGAAGGGAGCGGGATGATAAACAGAGGCTGAGGAACGCAATGAGATGAAGAGTTAGATAAAACCTGCAGTTAGTCTTCCTTCGTCATGGGAAGTCAAGTAAGGGGCGTTGTTTGCGAATTTAACTCCATTGCGGGTCGCCTAAAGTTCTACAGTGACGGTAAATGAGTCCGTAGGGAAGTTATTTTGCCTCGGTTGTCGTCTCTCAGTCACGCAGAGGGCCGAGGAGGAAGTGACAGTGGGAGAGACAGGCGGGAGGCAGGCATGACATGGAGGAGGCAGGCAGGATGAGGAGGAGGAGGCAAGCTTGAGGAGGAGGAGGAGGGTGTATTATAGTAGTGACTCGCAGCTTTCCCCTCTCCTCTACTTGTTGTTGGCTGTCACACGCTCACCTCCAATCCTCTCATGTCACTCACTGGTGTGTGGGTGTGTGTGTGTGTATGTGTATGTGTGTGTGTGCGCCTGTCTGTCTGCCTGTCTGTTTGTCTAAGTGTAGGAGAGTTAACCCCTTGAGACCCAGAACGTAATTCCATTGTAATTTGGGTACCATGGCACGATTTTACTGAATATAAGCCATGTTTTATAGCTATGACCTGTTTCATATCCTTGTCGACTAACTCATCTGGTATATTAAGGTACTTTTCGTAATTTTATGACTAACAACAGCCGATTTTTCACATAGCCAAGGAAAGTTCTGGGTGTGAATTGGGGTTCAAAGAGAGAAACAAATTACCAGACAAAGAGGAAGCATAAGGCAAGTCAAGTTCTCCTAAGTAATAAAAGTAGTATAAACGAACACGATCACTCACACTTTCTCCGGCGCGTTAGGATTACTACGGGCGATGAGAGGAGGATAATAAAGTCACTCTGAGAAGGGGATTTGATCTTATCTTGGTAACCTTCTGCCCGCACCCGCCTCGCTCCTCACCACGGGGTAAACAAAGGGAGACTAATGGCCCTGTCCTCAACCATTCCTAGGCCATGGACCGCTCATGAGGAGGGGACCATGGAGGGACACTTGGTTAGCCTGGTTAGCCTCTTTACGTCCTTAGATGTCCCATTTAGAGGATGATGCGCCTTGGAGGAACTGAGAAAAGAGGGAAATGTCTTCTTTTGTCTCTATGGTTTTCGTAAATATTAATCCCTTCACGCCCGGATCTTAAACTTTGCTATATAAAATCGTCTGTTGTCGAGCCATAAAATTACGAAAAGTGACTAAATATACCAAATTAGTTAGTGACAAGGATACTAAACAGGTCATATCTATAAAATATTGCTTATATTCACCAAAAATCGTCTAATGGTACCCAGATTACGATGGAAATTACGTTCTGGGCCTCAAGGGGTTGAATGAGAAGAATATTCATTTTGTGTGAAAAATGATTTTGTCATTTATCATTAGGTTTATAGATTAGTCTTAGTGAATCAAAGAATAGCCCTTGCTCTTTCTGTGTTTATTTTGACGCTCGAAAAACACTGCACATGTTAATTTTTAATACGTTAATATAACACACGAAGCTGCATATTTCACTATATCCAAAAGTCTTTTGTTCATTCAAAAAGTGAGTCTACACAACTTCAGTCACCTTATTGTGTACACTTAACTACATAAGAACATAAGAAAATAAAGAAGCTACAAGAGGCCGCCAAACCTACACGTGGTAGTTCCTGTTCCACTCATTCTACACTATAGAATGAGTGGACTATGAACACTATATCCACTTAACTATATGTATTTCTTAAAATGGTAGTACATATATATTTAATGCTTTTCTGAAGAAGGTAGTACTATATTTTCACTTCACCTCCATGACTAGAAAAAAAAAATAATCTCTTCGTATGTCTGGTTATACAGGGTGGGCCACAAGAGGTGGAACCCATTCACTTGACAATAATTAATTAATGAGACAAGGTACACTAAAAATGACTATATTACCTGATAGGTGACACAATAACAATAAAAAAAAAGTCAGGGGCGAAGTCCCTGCCACAAGAGGTGAATTTATTTTAACACATCCTCCAAATGACCCCCGTGTCGTCTCCTGGATCCGGAAAGCGAAGTTGTTTATCACTGAAGCACTCTTCCTTCTTGATGGCTTTAATCTTGGTGGTGATGGCTGCTTCAATGCAGCAATGAATTGAGAACGATTCTCGTAGACATGGTCTTTTAGAACCCCCACAGAAAAAAATTGTGGGGTTTAAATCTGGTGAATGCGGGGCATGCTCGGGTTCGCGAGTCCTGCTGATCAGTCGGTCAGGGAATCTCTTGTCCAGCCACTCCATCGTGATGTTTGCTGTATGTGGAGTTGCTCCATCCTGTTGGAGCCATTGTTCATCCCTGTTCACACCACGGCGAGTTCCCAGTCCCCTCCAGAACTTGTTAAGCACTACAATGTAGCGTTCTTTCGTGCCCATTACTGCATTATTGTCGTCGTCCTCAAACCAGAATGGCCCGATTATGCCGTGCTTCGATATGATAAAAATTATTGCCTCCCAGGCTGTGCATTTGACTTGAGTGCAAGGGCCTCTAAAGCACTTAATCTGGGGACTGTGTGCCCCAAAACACATTGTTCCTCCGGTTGATATGGCCGGAAAGAAGCAGAAGTGGGTCTTGTCACTAAACCAAACATTGTCGAGAAAGTCGGGGTCGTCTCTAATCTTCTTGACAAACCACTGGCACATCACAACACGTTTGCGCATTTCAGCTTCTGTGAGTTGATGTTTGATCTGGATTCTGTATGGGTAAAGCTGAAGGTTCTTTTGAACAAGATTCTTCGCAAAGTAGAACGGAAAATTCCCAGCTGTTGGCTGCGCCTTCGAGTGGACTTCCTTGGGCTCCTTCCAACTGAATCTTTTACGCATTGACATTTGCTTTAGTTCTCGCAGTCACCTTCGCGCCATTAAGAGGTCTGAGGTTGTTAAGGTTGTTAATTGTTCCCTTGGCTTTAATCTGGTTCACCCACCGAAAAATTTGGCTCCTCTGTGGATAGTTGTTGAAGTTAAACATCCTGCGGTATTTTACTTGCACCGTTTAGAACGATTTTGTCTCTAAATAGGTAGTGACACAGAACAGTTGTTGCACAGTTGTCCAAAACATTTTTCACTTGATTTATAATTGTTATGGTCTCCTTAGTTCAAATCTGAAACCGAAGAACAAAATCATACATTTTAACAGATTTATTAACCGATAAGTGGGTTCCACCTTTTGTGGCCCACCCTGTACATGACTTTTGTGGCCCACCCTGTACATGACTTTTGTGGCCCACCTGTACATGACTTTTGTGGCCCACCCTGTACATGACTTTGCTTTTCAGAGGCCAAAACAAACCCAGACATATGCCTACGAGATAGCTTGTGTGTGAATGACGTGGTGTTTGAAGGGGTGAGCGGTAACTAGTGGTTGAAGAGGAGGAGGAGAGGGATGATGGAGAGAGAGAGAGGAGAGAGAGAGAGAGAGAGAGAGAGAGAGAGAGAGAGAGAGAGAGAGAGAGAGAGAGAGAGAGATCTACTGTTATTGCGTTCTTGTCTCGTAAAGTTTCGGTGTTAGTTTTTTTCTTTGTTTTTTTAGTCATTATAAACTATTTCATCTCTTCTGGCAGTACCATTGTCATTGTTAGTATGTCTGCTCTCTCTCTCTCTCTCTCTCTCTCTCTCTTCTCTCTCTCTCTCTCTCTCTCTCTCTCTCTCTCTCTCTCTCTCTCTCTCTCTCTCTCTCTCTCTCTCTCTGTCTTTTCCTCGACACATTTTCTATAGTTTCATTTCCATCCCTTATTTACAAACCTTCTATTTTTTTTATTGAACTATCCACATCCTTATATCCATACCCTATCCTCTTCCTTCTTTCCTATCCTATACAAATACTCGTACCTTTTTTTTAAGTGTTAAATAAAAGGGTATTCTCGCATGCCAGAACTAGGGTAGTATGTCTCACCCGCCGTTTAGAAGTCACCGATGGAGACAGACGGTCATGATTCTTGAGCTCACGACGTCGGGAGGGTAGATAGAGGGCGTATAAGGGACGCACAGAGAGGTAGATTTATTGGGTCTTAAACAGAGGGAGGAGCGATGCAAATAATGGGGCGAAGGAGTACTGTAATTCTGGGTTTCTTCAACTTGGTTTAGACGATAAATCAAGCGTTGATCGTTTTTTTGACTTCTAAGAGTGTGTTTTATTTTGTACCGCGGTTAGGATGCAACGAAATACCTACCCTTAGTGGGAAAAAAAGTGCGTACCTGAGAAAAAGGGTAAAGGGAATGTTCTTTGATCCTTTTGTTTCACTACTGTTATGGTGTTAATGGTGTGATGTAGGAAAGGAATGGAGGAAGAAGAGTGACTTTTTATTTTTACGTTTTTTGTTTACTTTGGAGCCTATAGCGCCTGTAGGCTATTGTTTACCTTTACGGGCTTAGCTTGGTTAGTTGACTGAGGACTGTTTGGTGATGTGCAAGGCTAGTAATGAGGATAATGGTGAGTGTGATGGTGATGGTAGAGGATGGAAAAAGTTACGAGTAGTGGTGATGGGGACGCGTTAGGGTAGTGATGCGTGGTGGTGGAGAATAGAGGTGGTTGTGGTGGAGGAAGAGGAGGAGGTAGGACGTGTTTGGGAAGAGGTTAGTGAGAGTAGAGTCGAGGGGGAAATATAAGGTTCTGGTGTGTGTGTATGTGATTGCTTCTGTGTGTGTGTGTGACTGTGTGTGTGTGTGTGTGTGTGTGTGCGTGTGTGCGTGCGTGTGTGCGTGTGTGTGTGTGTGTGTGTGTGTGTGCGTGTGTGTTGTAAACAGAGTGGGGCGAAGTGTGACCGAGAAGGCTTCGTGCCCTTGAGCCCCAAACACGAGCTAACGTGACCCTAATTCTCTCACCTGAACCTCCTCGCTAATCCACCTGTGAAGACTCCACAGGTGTGAAGGCGGACACACACACACACACACACACACACCTGCAGGGCTGTCCAGGTGTGATCAGGTATAAGGGACGTAAAGGCAGTACGTTTCTCTACATTTATAGTTATTGATGTGGTGGTGGTGGGACTGTGGCGTGTGTGGTGGTGGTGGTGGTGGGACTGTGGCGTGTGTGGTGGTGGTGGTGGTGGTGGGACTGTGGCGTGTGTGGTTGGTGGTGGTGCCAGAGTGAAGTAGTGACATGCACATTATGCTTGCTTCATGTGCGTCCTCCAGAAGAGCAGATAGTTGTCTATTTATAGCCAATGCACCTTGAGTCTCGCTTCCTCATTAAATCTACTATGAGAAGAATGGGACACACATATTCAATTACTTTTATTATTGGTGAAACAAGTGTAGGATGGTAGTAGTAGTAGTAGTAGTAGTAGTAGTAGTTGTTGTAGTAGTAGTCGTAGTAGTAGTAGTAGTTGTAGTTGTAGTTGTAGTAGTTGTTGTAGTAGTAGTAGTAGTTGTAGTAGTAGTAGTTGTAGTAGTAGTAGTAGTAGTAGTTGTTGTTGTTGTTGTTGTTGTTGTTGTTGTAGTGAGATGGTGGTGGTGTATAAAGGTGATGATCAAGAATAGTAATGGAGGTGAGGGTTTATAATGTATAGAAATAAATAGATAGAGGGTGAATATAGACACAAATCTTCAATGACTTTATCGATGAAACAGGTGTTGATGGAGATAGTGACGGTGTAAAAGCGATGATCTGGAATAGTAGTGGTGATGAGGGTGTTGTGGTGACGGTGGTGTTGTGATAAAAAGGTTCAATGACAAATTATCGATGAAAATGGTGGTGTTGATGGTGATAATATAGAGGCAATGCTATGGAATAGTGGTAGTGGTGTTGTGATGACGGTGTAGAGGTGATGATCTGGAATAATAGTAGTGGTGGTGGTGAGGGTGTTGTGGGGATGGTGTTGTGATGGACTGGTGTAGCAGGTCACGTCAGGCAGTCACTTGGCGGAGGTGCCAGCGAGACACAAGGCCAGCCAACACCTCACTCATGCACAAGGACACTCGCATGGCTGAGAGATGAAATTTGTTTGTTTCTTGGCCATGAGCAGTGCATTAGGTAGGTAATGAGGTTCAGAGGGTGCTATTAAGGCCACTATTGGGCTGCTTAGGGCCTCGTCAATAGCCACAAGGGAACTAAAGCGTCCAGAAAGTAAATATAAATCAACCAAAGAAAGCAGTGCATATGTAGGTACCCTCGCACCCATCACTTCCTCCTTACCAACAGTCATGAGAGAGAGAGAGAGAGAGAGAGAGAGAGAGAGAGAGAGAGAGAGAGAGAGAGAGAGAGAGAGAGAGAGAGAGAGAGAGAGAGAGAGAGAATAGGCATAGGCAGAGTCTACCATCCGAGCCCTGGGTCACCACTGCCTACAGGCGCTATAGGCACATATGCATAACAGGCAGGGAAGGAAAAG
>JACEEZ010017241.1:402500-412500 GCA_016584305.1 Chionoecetes opilio
CTCTCTCTCTCTTTCACACAGGAGGGCGTTGTCTCAAGTCCAACGTAGTGAATTATTATAACTTTTTCCGGCATCACGAAGTACTCATTTTCTCGCTGTGTTTTTGCCTCCTCGCCCCAAGTGCATGGTTCTTGAGGGCTCGAGACAGTTTTTGGTGCAGTGTATCAAGTTCAGCCGCCCGTCCGCTGATTAAGAGGGATGAAGGGGGGGAGGGGGAGGGTTTAATTGAGGTGGGCGAGGCGGAAGGGGAGACTGTGTGGAGGGAATACAGAGCTAAGGGAGTGAGGACAGGAAGGGATTGAAACGGAGATGTCTTTTTTCTATGTCTGGATGCTTGATAACGAAATTGAGAACCTGAGAGGGGACATAGCATAGGAAAACTAATAGGGAATATAGTGCTGAAAATGTGATGAAGGGATAAAGTAGTGGTCTTCTTTTTATTGAACTTAAGGAGAAATTGGTCAAAATAGTGATTAAACGAGTAACTAATAGGGAAGATAGTTCTTAAAAAATGACGAAAGGATAAATGGTGCAAGGGAATATAAGGCTTAAAAAATGACGAAAGGATGAATGGAGTAGTTTCTTCCTTTTATTGAACTTTAGGGGGGAAATAGGTCAAAACAGTCAATAAACGAGTAACTAATAGGGAAGATAATGCTGATTTTTTTTTTTTTAAAGGGATGAATTACATAGTTTCTTCCTTTTATTGAACTTAAGAGGGAAATAAAGTATCAAAATAATGAGTAAACAGTAAGATCGACAGCATATATAACACTGCTTGCCATGGGTCGTTAGGGAAGGAGGCAGTAGATCCGCTGGGCTGGCTGGCACTGTGAGGGAGTACAGAGGTAGGGAGGGGGCTCAGGGGGGGGTGGGGCTCAGGGGGTGGGGCAGTGACACAGTTGAAGGCCGCCAGACCCCAGCAACACGCCCGTCACTCCTTAATGAACACAAGTCCGTGTCTTTACCCTCCCCGACCGAGGTGTTGGATACAGAAAGAAGAAGAAGGGGAGGAAGGGGAGGAGGAAGAGGGAAGGAAGTGAGAGGGTGAAAGAGGAGGAAGGGGAGGAAGGGGAGGAGGCAAGACTGTGGGATGGAAAATTATAAAACTGCGTAAGTGATTAAATGGAGGGAGAATAAAAACTATATACAGTAAAACTTCTCTAAATCGAAAACGTATAATACAAAACTCGGATAATTCGACCCGTTTCAGGCCAGTTCAAATTTTTAATAACGTACCATAATTCTATTGATATATGTTCATATTATATATATTCATAACTATTCCATAAATATATAAGTTTATAATTCAGAAAGCGTTCATGATAGGTCAGTGTTATGCAGAGACCAGTGTTGCCACCTCAGTGTAGGGGAAGGGACTAACTCTATATGATTTTCACGCATAGTAATATATCGTACTTCTAGTTTAAATCAGTTTTACTTTGAAAATCGCAAGTTAGACTGAACCTAAGAATAAAAAATAGAAATTGCAACCCACCCAGCATATTTTATTAACATCTGCATACATACATACATACATTCCTTATCATTTCCATTACAATACCCGCAAAAAATACCGAACAATTTAATTTTTAAAAGAGTTTTTAATGCAGTTATATACTTTTTTAATTTGAATATAAAAAAAGTAGTAGTCTTGTGTGGGTGGATGCCTATCGTAGCATCTCTTGTAGTAGACCCAGGCGCCTTTAGGGATTAACCCATTAATTAATCTTCATTTACTTTTGGGTTTGAATGAGGGCAGCCGTGGCATGGGGTGATGGGTGGTGTGACACTCGCTGGGGACTGATTGATGAGGAGTTTTCACAGCCTCACCACCCACTCATTAGGCACAAGCTGGAGGTGTAGCCTTGACACTCATCTTAAGTCAGTAGGGACTCTTTGGTTAGGCATCGCACAGCTTTCTGGTTGTTCCTTCAGTTGTCAGCTGGTGTTTGTAACCTAATCTACGTTATTGACACCAAAGACTTGTAGAACACCTCATTGTGCCGTCGTAAGATCTGTTACATATGCAGGAACCAAGTTATGACTCAGCTCGACTTAGTCTAAATCCAGCTTTGTGTGAGGTTTATCTCAGGATTGTCTGCCATAGCTCCTCCTAAACCACTGTCTGTATACCCTCTGTAAATGCTACCTAGTGTTAAGTAACGTGACAGCCAAACGAGCAAAGTATATGTTACCAGATGCACAAAAACATGTTACATAAATATCACAAATGAGAAGTATAAACCGCTGTCCTTTAGATGTTATTTTCTGCACTGACTCATCGGTTTCTTTTCTGCTTCCAGAGCGAACTTCACGTCTCAGCGATGGCGAGCTCCACGCTGAGCCTCATCTACAGCAACAGGCCGCAGAGACTGACGCAGGTGAGACTCTATACACTGTAGATAATACCACATAGAAGGGAGGCGCAGGGGCAGTGTGTTTACGTGTGGGGGAGAAGAGAAAGAGCTACGGGATGCAGTAGGGGAAAGGCATGCATAGGGAGGAGTCATAGGGTGTAGGATGTAAGATGAAATAAGTGATAGGTAATAAATACATAAAAGGGAGACAGGGAACGTGTGTGTGGGAGAGGGGGAGAGCTATGGGAGGCAGATAGAGGGGGGGGGAGAATAGAGAAGGGAGGCAAGGAACCGTGTGTCTGTCTGTGTGTGGGGGGTGCTAAGGGAAGCAGATAGAGGGGGGAAGGGCATGTATAGGGATTAGGAGTCATAGGGTGTAGGACGTAAAATGAAATAAGTGTGTGGAGGCGGAGGCCAGGAAATTTGTTATGTGGGGGTAAGGGAAGGGTACTGTGTGTGTGTGTGTGTGTGTGTGTGTGTGTGTGTGTGTGTGTGTGTGTGTGTGTGTGTGAGTGTGTGTGTGTGTGTGTTGAATTAAGAGGGTTGCAAGGGCAGGGAATAATAATGTGGATCATATGTCATGGAAGGAGCCGGAAGAGGAGGCTGTTATAAGGAGTCTTCGTTGGGCAGTGGAAATAGAAACACTGTAGGAGCACATGACCAAAGAAAGTCTCGAGTTCTAAGTAGCTGGGGTAGAGGAACCGATATAGGATGCTGTTATGAGGAGTCTTCGTTGGGCAGTGGGAATAGAAACACTGTAGGAGCACAAGACCAAAGAAAGTCTCGAGTTGTAAGTAGCTGAGGTAGTGGAGTTTATAATAGAGGGCAGAGTTCAGCCCTTAGAAGACACGTACACATTTGTCTCGCCTCACATGGTGGTGGGTTCATGCTTGGCTCATGTAGAGGGTTGTTATACCGAGTCGTAAGTTCACACCAGAGGGAGTTAGGGACCATGCGAGTGGGTACACATTCATGTTCACTGTGACTCAGGAAAACTTAATCCGGCGTGACTGCAACACCTACACCAGCATGCCTGAGGGTGAAAGGGGAGGGGCACCAACCTAGCGGGATAGCAGGTGTGGGAAGGGTGGGAAAAGTGGGCTAATGATCAGGTTTGTGGAGAGAGAGAGAAGGGTAAAGAGAGAGAGAGAGAGAGAGAAGGGTAGAGAGAGAGTGAAGGGTAGAGAGAGAGAGAGAGAAGGGGTAGAGAGAGAGAGAAGGGGGTAGAGAGAGAGAGAGAGAGAAGGGTAGAGAGAGAGAAGGGTAGAGAGAGAGAAGGGTAGAGAGAGAGAAGGGTAGAGAGAGAGAGAGAAGGGGTAGAGAGAGAGAGAGAGAGAGAGAGAGAGAGAGAGAAGGGGGAGAGAGAGAGAGAGAGAGGAGAGAGGAGAGAGAGAGAGAGAGAGAGAGAGAGAGAAGAGAGAGAGAGAGAGAGGAGAGGAGAGAGAGAGAGAGAGAGAGAGAGAGAGAGAGAGATAGAGATAGAGATAGAGATAGAGAGAGAGTTCAGTTATCGTTCTCACGGTCTGAAATAAGTATCAATTACATTCCTCATTCAGCTAATTAACGAACAATACAACTAATATCAATACCACTGGTCATTAATTCAGTAAAAGGATCACGATTCTTAGGGCTTGAATAACATGCAAGTAGGTGATGAAAACTGTGACAGGAATATGAGTCTAATAAGGTTGAGTATCCCGTAGTAATAACAACGTGTTTTTTCCCCTTCCTTCACCACGCTCGGCCGCATCGAACCCCTCATGGTAGATCGTCTGTCATCTCTCAAGTGTATCGATGAATCACGGGGGGAAGATTAGAGGGAGAGGGTCCTAATGCAGGGGGAGTGATGCCTTCATATGAGCTCACTAGGACTGCAATTTTTATGAACAAATGAGTGTACTCCACCCTTCCTAAATTACTCTTATATAATGTCGATGGCTTAGAAATAGGTCACGTACTCTGAATGAGGTCAGGGGTCAGAGGGTAAGCCAGGTGGGAAGCAAAGCAAATGCGAGATGATACTGTAGTAGTCAGGATGCCACAGCAGAGAGAAACTTCTTCATTCCTGATCAAAGACAAGTGGTGCGGGGTTTCTAGCTTTTGTGTAATATTTCGTGATAAATTGTTGGGTAGTTGGCGAGCGTTAAGGATTAAGTGGATGGCAGGACTGTGTAAGGAGTAGATCAGTCAGGGTCGTCATTACTATGCAAGATGCTGTGCCGCGTGAGCATAACCCAGGTGCCCTTAGAAAGACTAGACTGCTGCTCTCTATCCTTGACTAGCATTTTGAGGTTCAGGTTTTCTTCCCTGTTGCTATTAGGGGAAAGGGGAACGCGTGGAACAGTCATATGGACAGTATGTTGTGAATAGTTAGTTTTATTTACACTTCAGTAATATAACACTGCATTCTTGTTGCATGCTAATCAAATGCAGTCACTAACATGGCTATGCTCCAGCAGCCTCTCACCCAGGGCTGGGCAGCGTCAAGGGGAGGCGAGGCACAGGGTCCGTCAGGAGGAGCGGCTGGTGCCTCCGCCTCCCATTTTCCGTGTTATGTCACTCCTCGGGGCTGTTGTGCATCCAGACGCATGCACTCCTGAAGTACATACTGTGTATATGTGTCATGATATTCAACTGTACTAATGTCCTCTCTTCTTTTCCTTGGCAGGTTGTGGCGACGTTGATCGTGGCCTTGGGACCTTTGGCGACAGGTATGGGCAAGGGCTACTCTTCGCCTGCCCTCGCCTCCATGCAGCTGCCTGCCCCCGCTAACAGCACACAGTCTTACTACTTCAGCATCACCGCCGAGCAGGGTTCCTGGATTGCGTCTCTGTCTCTGCTAGGAGCCTTCTTCGGTGGCGTCCCCAGTGGGCTCGCGATGAGATTGGGTAGGAAGAGCGTCCTGGCGATGGTGTCTCTTCCCTTTGCCCTCTCGTGGATGTTGACGGTGTTTGCCTCCAGCGTGTATATGGTGTACGCCTCATCGTTCGTGTGCGGCATCTGCTCAGCAGTCGTGTCGCTGGTCACACCCGTGTACATCAGCGAGATTGCCCACCCGGAGATCCGCGGCTGTCTGTGCTCCGTGGCAAAGCTGACAGCCAACGTGGGGATGCTGATGTCCTTCTTGTTGGGCGTGTACCTCGACTGGCGTCAGCTCGCCATGGTGGCTTCCATTGCCCCGGCGCTGCTCTTCCTTGCTCTCATGCTCATCCCCGAGACGCCCAGTTACTTGCTCTACCGCGGCCGCGAGGAGGACGCCGCCACTTCGCTAACGTGGCTGCGGGGAGGCCTGGACGTGACTCGGGAGCTGGATACCATGAAGGCTAACATAGAGGTCATGCGGAATGAGTCAAAGGTCTCTTGTTACAGAGAGTGGCGGCGTGACCTGGTCAAGCCCGTTCTCATCACCTGTGGCCTCATGGTGTTCCAGAAGTTCAGCGGCGCCAACGCCTTCAACTTCTACGCGGTGCCGATCCTGAGCGAGGCATTCGTGGGCATCAATCCGTACAGCGCCGCAGTGGTGGTGGGACTCCTCCAGATCCTTGCCGGCATGGTGTCCTCCGTCCTCATCGACACCGTGGGTCGCCTGCCCCTTCTGATAGTTTCAAACCTCCTTATGTCGACGGCACTTGCAGGCTTTGGCACCTTCCTCTACGTGACAGGCAGCGACAACGGCGTGGTCGCTGGCGCCAGGCTTGACTGGATCCCTCTGACCTGCGCGCTGATCTTCCAGGTGGCCTTTGCGTTGGGCATCTCCCCCATCGCTTGGATTTACATTGGCGAATTGTTTCCCTTGAAGCACCGTGGACTGGGCGCCATCGCTAATTCCGTGAGTTACGCTTGTTCCTTCGCCAGCGTCAAGACATTCTTCGACTTCCAGCGGCTGTTGGGGCTTTATGGAGCCTTTTGGCTGTACGCAGGCATCTCCCTCATCGGGCTGCTGTTTACTGTGACCTTAGTTCCCGAGACTAAAGGGCGTGGCCTTCAGGAGATGGAGCAGAACTACCCGACGCAGGAAAGATACACTCCGATATACAGCGAACAGGAGAAGGAGAATAAATTAATACCTTGAGTTCACCGTGTGTGTTCAGGGGACTGTGCCGGTGCATTACAAGGTCCTCATAAGGTTGCTGCTCCTTCTTAAGGGGATCAAAAAGTGCCCTTCATGGCGGGCATCAGTGGCGTGCCTGGGGCTGACCTGTTGTTGCTGAGACAATAAAAAAATACTCGTTGCAGCGACGCTCTCGAATCTTCCGCCCCAGTGCCTTCCACACCCTTCGAATCTTCCGCCCCAGTGCCTTCCACACCCTTCGAATCTTCCGCCCCAGTGCCTTCCACACCCTTCGAATCTTCCGCCCCAGTGCCTTCCACACCCTTCAAATCTTCCGCCCCAGTGCCTTCCACACCCTTCGAATCTTCCGCCCCAGTGCCTTCCACACCCTTCGAATCTTCCGCCCCAGTGCCTTCCACTCCCTGTCTCCCAAACGTTACCCCAACCTGCATGTGCGACTGTGCGTATACATGGGATGTATACATGAACCCGAGTACAACTTTGGTACATAAGTAGGAGGGAGTATGTACACGTATGTATAGGAAACTCTTCTTTGTTACTTCAGTAGTGGAATATTGAAGAGTTCTGATATTTTTCATTATGGATTACCCGGTTTTTGGCTGGGTGTAAGACTATTTGTAATGTGTAGCCTGTGTGTGTGTGTGTGTGTGTGTGTGTGTGTGTGTGTGTGTGTGTGTGTTTATGTATATGTAAATAATGTACATATTTACCAAAGCAATGGTAAGATTGTGTTTATTTATTAGACAGTATTGCTAGTCTGTACAAAGATTAAAGTGCTTTCTACTGTATTTCTGTAAAGTGTTTGTAATGGTGATCGAAGAAAATATGACCGATGTACAAAGTTTAATAATCTGTGTTTGTTTTTCCTGAAATTTCTAGTAGGGGAGGAGGAGGAGGAGGTGTTATGCGTGACATTTAATACATTTAAGTTAGAATCTAGAAGTTAGTAAAATCTATCCCTGTGGAAATAAGAATATTTGTAATTGCTTAACTAGTGTCTGGTGCACAGATATAGATCGATTATTTACCTGTCATGGAGAACTTTATTTTATGAGGAATGTTATCGTAATACTTCATCATATACGTACCCTATGTATCACTTACTAGAACATTTATTTTACTTCACAAAACTATTCATGATAACTTATAAGGCAACGGATTAGCAAGAGTCAAGATTAATTAAGATAAGATAAGATACTTTGATCCTATCTAGACACTTTGCAAGTACCAACTACAAGGTTATTGACTATACAAAGCGCCACCACACCAGGACGAATTTGGTGGACTCGAACCGCTGACCGAATGGCGCAGGGACTCTGCAACACCAGTCCGTGATTCTACCACCGCGTCACCCTGGCGGGTCAAGATTAATGAAGTAACATGTAATTCAGTAAAGGAAAAAACAATAAATAAGTTAACAAACAAACAAATAAATATTTAAGTTATTCAATCTCTGGAAAAAGAAAATTGCGAAGGCAGTAAATAGAGAAAACGAGAGAGGGTAGTGGATTTTCTTTTTCATCCCGCCCGCAAAAATTGAAAAAAAAGATAATGGTTAAATCCACCCGCAGTATCGATGACCAAATATATCTGAGACTGAATTCAGCAAAGGTCCTGTGAGCCACGGCACGGGAGGGTTGGGAGGGAGCTTCGTCCTCTGTGGAGGCTTGCAGAAATGACAGGGAAACTTTTCATATCGCGCGGGTTGCTGTGGCACATGCGCTCTGACGAGGAGGCTGCCGTAGGGGCGGAGTCGGAAGTCCCCCGCTCGTTTCGTTGGTGCTACGCAGGCCTCAGGGCAGTGTCCGGTGATTTCTCTCAGATAATCCGGTATATTGTCCCAATGACCGACTCTCGGCTCGTGTCCGCCAGGCACTGCTCGGTCGTGTGGACGCGGTGTGTCGTGGATCTGTTCAGGACGGAGGAAAGTGTTCCCCGGCGGGTGGTCAGCAGGGGCAAGGTGTTGTGGCGGCGGCCGTGACGTGCTGCTTGCTGACTGGTGAGTGAATGAATGGTCTGACGATTTGTTTCTTGTGGTACAATACTTCATGTCTATTGTTGGTTTCCTAATAATTTATTTATTTTGTATCTCTTGTAGTTTACAATCGCACATTTTAGCCATGCGGTGTGTATGTATTTGCTGTGTGTATTCTGTACGTATTTGGATAGAAATGTCACTCAGATATTTTATATGTCGTGAAGGTTTACACAAGATGATTGATATTGCATCTTCCTAAACATAATAGTTAAAATTCATTTATTATATTCTTTATCATAGGTTGAATAAGAATGACATCTGTTAATTAACCACCCAACACCCGTTAATGAAGGGAGGGAGGGAGGGTGATGGGGGTGACTCGGTGCGCCAGCCACGTTGCTAATTCACAGGGATGCTTCCTCAAAACTGTATCTCACATAGACAACCTGTAACGTCAGTACAGTAACAAGCGCTGCATGGTCTTGTATGTAATGCCGTGAGAATGCCAAGTCTTTCTTTACCCACGGCGTCATTACTTCACGGCGACGCGGTGGTGGTGGTGGTGGCGGAGGCTGTCATCCTCACACCACCGCCGCCGCTCTCGGTGCCAAGTCTCATGAGTGCACTAATGCCAAATTCACTGCAAATTACTGTTAAATTGGGTGTTTTACTGCCAAACTTTTATAAATACCAAAAATCAAAGGTAAAAAAGGTAACCGCACTGCACACACGACCATGTAATGATCAGGGATAGAGTTAAACTATACGCATTGTCGTCTTCATAAAACTATACCTTCGTCAGCCATAGAAACCCCCTCACGCGGCCTGATTATGTTCTTCCCAAATCGTATGATCCCTACCACCTCGACATCCTGCTAATATAATACTTCAAGGAAATACTGCGAACTGCTGAACGTGACTTACTAATCGGGATGGCCGCCGCGCTCACAGCCTCCGTCCGTCGTGAACGCGTCACATGTCCTTACGTGGCGAAGGCTGGAGGCGTGTGGTTGGCGGCAACAAAATTATATTATCCAATGTGAACTAAAGCTACATCAGCTGGTTTCCTCATTGCCAAACTGCCATATTATCGGTTTTCGCTGCCAAACATGTATCTTAATGCCAAAAATGTGTAAATTTGGCACTGAAAATGGCCAGCTGGCAATCCTGTCGCCGCCACACGTTGTATTACCCAGATAAGAGAAAATTTCTTGACTTGTCATCATACTGTGAAAGAGGATGCAAAGATATAAATTTCACCACTGTGTTTCGCCCTTCATACAGCCTTATTTTCCATGCAGTGTTTGGTTAAAGCGTATCTGGCATAAAAATAAGATTATCACGGTTGGACATTACTCAGATTGTATCCTTGCTCGCTGTGTGTTGCCTTGCCTGCATTGAGAGAAGAAAAGAGTGCTCAGGAGGGAGAAAAACATACATGTGAACAGTGAGACTTGTAAAGTGTAGAGAGATAAGGTTACGTACTTATAAAAACTTGTGTCATGGCGTGGCAAGGACTGACTGTATGGTCAAACGCACGAGGAGAGAATAAAATGCCGCGTTTTTTAGTCCTTAACGAGAGAAATGAAG
>JACEEZ010017241.1:415000-420000 GCA_016584305.1 Chionoecetes opilio
ATATCTATCAGATTCTCGATCTATTTATATCAGACACACACACACACACACACACACACACACACACACACACACACACACACACACACACACACACACACACACACACACACACACACACACACACACACAACACATTAAAGAAAAACTGTCGAAGCATTTAATCTGCGTGAGTTACTTAGGTCTTACATACATACAGACATCTACCTTATCTTCAGTCTGCGAGTCGTCCATCTGTCTGTCAGGTGTTACTCTGATGATTTATGAAAGACTTAACACTCTGGCATTCCCACCGGAGTTTCAAACCTAACTATAACCTTGAACGACGGACCAGACTCGGGAAGCTCACACATTAGTTATTTTATTATGGTTCAAAATACTTATGCCACGTGCTACCAGTTACAACTGTTTGGTGCATTTGTTACAAAATAGAAACACATAAAAGACTGACCATTCGACTTCACACAGAGGAATATTGACGTATTAGTGAAATTGTCTGTCCAGTGGTATCACGTTGGAAGGGGAGAAATGGTTGGGGTGATAGAGGTAATCACGCCTGAATGGGGAGGGCAGAGGTGGGGGTTTAAGATGATAAATACTGATGGAAAGGTAGCATGAGAATTGGGTACAGATGTAATAAAATGATGGCTCGGAAGGTAGCAGAGGTTGGGGTAAGATGGTAATACTGATGGGGAAGGGGAGAGGTTGGGGGTAAGATGGTAATACTGATGGGGAAGGGCAGAGGTTGGGGGTAAGATGGTAATACTGATGGGGAAGGGGAGAGGTTGGGGGTAAGATGGTAATACTGTTAGGGAAGGTTGGAGGCAGGAGTAGGTTCTGGTCTTCCTTCAGTGCCCTTTCTATTCTACAGCCTCTATAACACCTCTCTGCCTATATCTAAAGGAGCAATTTATTAAGACCCTTCCATTTGACTCCTATTCCTCCTTACATTTCTTCCTTTTTTCCTACCGTAGATAATACTATAGTCGCCAGTCACTTGCCACTGCACTAATGTCGCCAGGCACCATATATTACGAATTTTAGCATCACTACAGACTTTTATGTGCCACTGAAGACGCATAAACAGTAGTTTATATTATGTACATCACACTACATGTCTTCAGTGGCACATACAAGGCTGTAGTGATGCTAAAATTCGTATTATATTGTGCCTGGCGACATTAGTGCAGTGGCAAGTGACTGGCGACTATAATGTTATGTACGGTAGATAATGAGAGTGTGAGTGTGTTAGGATGGCATTGCTAATACTAAGATAAAGACAACTATCTTTTATTACCTAACGTGGGGCATTTTTCTAGTCTAAAATACAAATAATAGTGTGGCCTTGCCTGATATTTGTGAACCTTTAACCCCTTCACGCCCAGATCTTTCCTTTGCTATAAAAAATCGTCTGTTGTCGAGCCATAAAAGTACGAAAAGTAACTGAATATACCAAATTAACTAGTGGACAGGGATACCTAACAGGTCATATCTATAAAATATTACTTCTAGTCACTAAAAATCGTCTAATGGTACCCAAATTACAATGGAAAATACGTTCTGGGTCTCAAGGGGTTAAGACTACAAACAGTGTGTGGCACAAAGAGGCATTTTTGCATTTTTTAGTTAGTTAACAATAGGTCTAAGCTACTTATGCATGTACATTACAGTCATATTCTATACATGAATACAAAAGTCTGGAAATAGTGAAATTTGGTTCGATTTTAAGTACGACAAGGAAAAAAAGACATTAACCCTTGAGGCCCAGAACGTAATTTCCATTGTAATTTGTGTACCATTAGACGATTTTTAGTGACTATAAGCAATATTTTATAGATATGACCTGTTTAGTATCCTTGTCCACTAACTAATTTGGTATATTCAGTTACTTTTAGTACTTTTATGTCTAACAACAGGCATTTTTTTATAGGAAAGAAAAGATCTGGGCTTGACGGGGTTATCCCTTTAATGGGGACTGATAGTTTGTTTAGAAAAAAAATATCTAATGACATTTTCCTTTATTTTGATAAGTAAGAAACAACTTTCACTAGGAACGTTTTTTTTAATACATCATAGTTGTTATGTTATGAACCTCTACAATGTTGTTGAGCTGCCCAGTTATGGTTACTTACTCAATATTTTTTATTTATATTTGTAACTAGGAAAACATAAGAAAACTAATTTTTTTTTAGGTATTTGATATCTCCATAAGCTGATGTTGTATTTTTCTTTGTTTAAGTAATGAAACAACGACATATGGAAATGCAGATTCGTTTTTGAAGAAAAAAAATGTCCTTCTCTTTTCAAAAAAATCTATATAAATATTTGTTGATCCCAAAATACATAATTGAGCATTCAAAAACTATAACTATATGTAAATAAATGAGAAGTCAAAGACTTTTGAGGCAACTCCTTATATTTGATATTGAAAGACCCTGTGTTGATGTTGAAAGATCCAACATTTTCGCCAATAAATTGTTTTTTTCTTCTTTTTTTTCGTTCAAATCAGTACCTAGCAGTACATAACGTAGTGTTGCCTTGGTATTAGAGCATATCATGAATGATTCCAGAAGAACATGACCTGCAACAGATGTTGTAACACAAACAAAGATCAACAAATTTTTACCATAACTGGGCCGCTCAACAAAATTGTTGACTAACATTTAGAGTGCTGGTATTATATCATAGTCATCACAAATCAAACACAATTACTACTCATTATTGTCACCGACATTTAAATGTCAAAATATGAACAAGAAAAGAATGATTACTTACCTATATCACACGAAGATGAGGAGAGAAACACAAAGAAAATCTACAGAGTCCACCTGGCCGTGTTCCCTTTTTTACAATGAGTCATATCCTCAACGTAAAGCCATATATTGGGAAACTTATACACTAGGCTAACATCTATAATGCTGTTGAACAGCCTGAACAAGGATACTTCATTCAGAACCTGCATTTAATATGTTTTAAAAATGGCTGAATGTGCCTCAACAATTTTGTTGAGCAACCTGCTTAAGGGTTATAAAGCAGGCCATGAATTTCACCCAGAATGTAGTGCATATTCCAGAGGGACGTCATAATGTTTTCCTGAGGCGTGCCAAGAAACCTCATTCGCGCGATACTTACTTTGCCAAATACTTCACTTGACACATTGTTGCCGTGCCCAACCCCGCCCCACCCCTGCCCCGCACACGTCTCTCTCTCTCTCTCTCTCTCTCTCTCTCTCTCTCTCTCTCTCTCTCTCTCTCTCTCTCTCTCTCTCTCTCTCTCTCTCTCTCTCTCTCTCTCTCTCTCTCTCTCTCTCTCTCTCTCTCTCTCTCTCTCTCAAAACTAATATGATTTATAGAGAGGAAAATTAATGATTCGGTTAACAGTAGCAGAAGGAAGGAGGGAAATATAGACATATCGAGAGAGAGAGAGAGAGAGAGAGAGAGAGAGAGAGAGAGAGAGAGAGAGAGAGAGAGAGAGAGAGAGAGAGAGAGAGAGAGAGAGAGAGAGAGATGTACACTTGTCTTAGGATGCCTTGAGATACATAATGGTATGGTGTGTGTGTGTGTGTGTGTGTGTGTGTGTGCGTGTGCGTGTGTGTGTGTGGGTGTGTGTGTGTGTGTGTGTGTTGAGCTTCACCTGTGCTTCTTTTAGCCTTCTCACCTGTTGGCTAAGAGGAAGCGGTCCATCACGCCTGCCTGCTCGTTAGGAACACCTGAGTGCGAGCATCCACGCACACAGATGAAAAAATAATAATCACTCTTTTTAGCGAGTTAATTATATATAACGCGCAGAATTTACGATGAAGTGAAGTAAGTAAGTGTGATTTGAATGAAGAAAAAGCTTGATTTAAGGCACATTATATCCCTACAAGATTTATTAACCCCTCGAGGCCCAGAACGTAATTTCCATTGTAATTTGGGTACCATTAGACGATTTTTAGTGACTATAAGCAATGTTTTATAGATATGACCTGCTTAGTATCCTTGTCCACTAGCTAATTTGGTATATTTAGTTAGTTTTCGTGATTTTATGGCTAACAACAGACATTTTTTTATAGCAAAAGAAAGATCGGGGCGTGAAGGGGTTAATTTTTGCGTTATAGCTATGTAGAAATTTATAATGCGATAACCACTAGGACGTAATATAAGACTGATGAGTATGTTGTCTATTAATGGGTTGAGACATACGCAAATATACACGTAATATAATATTCTGATAATGATAATCTGAAAGAAAAAAATTCGAGTGGAGGAGAGAGCACATAAGTGACAATTAAATTAAAGTTAAGATTGGAAACACATGTTGATAACGAAGAAGGAAAGTAATAGAGTAGGATGATAACCGTAATGGAAGAATGGGTGCAGACGGTGCTTAACGACGAAGGACAAAGAGAGATAAGGAGGAGGAGGAGGAGGAGGAGGAGGAGGAGGAGGAGAGGGGATGGGGGAGGAGGAGGAGGAGGAGGAGGAGGAGGAGGAAGCGAAGGAGGAAGAAGAATAGAAGGAGGAGGAGGAAGAATAGAAGGAGGAGGAGGAAGAAGAGAAGGAGGAGGAGGAAGAAGAGAAGGAGTAGGAGGAAGAAGAGGAAGAGGAGGAGAAAGAAGAAAAGGAGGGGAAGAAGAGGAAGAGGAGGAGAAAGAAGAAAAGGAGGGGGAAGAAGAGAAGGAGGAGGAGGAAGAAGAGAAGGAGGAGGAGGAAGAAGAGAAGGAGGAGGAGGAAGAAGAGAAGGAGGAGGAGGAAGAAGAGAAGGAGGAGGAGGAAGAGGAGGAGGAGGAGGAAGAAGAGAAGGAGGAGGAAGAAGAAGCGAAGGAGGAGGAAGAAAAGAAGGATGAGGAAGAAGAGAAGGAGGAGGAGGAAGAAGAGAAGGTGGAGGAGGAAGAAGAGAAGGAAGAGGAAGAAGAAGAGAAGGAGGAGGAAGAAGAAGCGAAGGAGGCAGAAGAGAAGGAGGACAAACATAGTGAAGGTCCTAAGAGTAATCAAGATACGGAAGGTTATACATTAATG
>JACEEZ010017241.1:425000-430000 GCA_016584305.1 Chionoecetes opilio
TCTCTCTCTCTCTCTCTTCTCTCTCCCCTCTCTCTCTCTCCTCTCTCCTTTTTTTTAAATACTTTATTGTTGAATTCTTATAGGTTTTACTCACAGTGAGGAGTTTTGCTGGACTACTGAGAACTATCTTTGACTTTACAGAAATGTGTAGATTATTCCTAGCTTAACATACATACATGGGCTACTATTCTAATTTAAGCTCTCTCTCTCTCTCTCTCTTTCTTCTCTCTCTCTCTTACTTTCCTCATCTCTGTGTAGTGTCTGTTGTCATTTTTGTTTTGTTTTGTGTTTTAGACTTATTATCCTTCACCGCGACGCCTCATATTCCTGACGATATAATATTTTTTTAACGTTCTAAAGCAAGTGTCTGTGTGTATTATCTGCCCCGTGTTCGGGTTTCGTAATTGCGTTCCCGAGCCGCATGCAAATGTGTGTTTTTCTTATTTATTTATCTTGTGATGTTAGTTAGTGTTAATTGGGTCTAATTATCATAATTATCTTTTTGTGTGTGTTCAGATCTTCACTGGATACTATTAATTGTAATATTTTAGTACGTTAGATGATAATATGAATTGTAACAAGCAGAGGCTGGGACTATATCATGGTTTATTTGTAGTATTGGTAGTGGTAGTAGTAGTAGTAGTAGTAGTAGTAGTAGTAGTAGTAGTAGTAGAGGTAGTAGTAGTAGTAGTAGTAGTAGTAGTAGTAGTAGTAGTAGTAATAGTAGAGTAGCAGTAGTAGTAGTAGTAGAGTAGTAGTAGTAGTAGTAGTAGTAGTAGTAGTAGTAATAGTAGAGTAGTAGTAGTAGTAGTAGTAGTAGTAGTAGTAGTAGTGGTAGATTAGTAGTAGTAGTAGTAGTAAGTAGTAGTAGTAGTGTAATAGTAGTAGTAGTAGTTAGTAGTATAGTAGTAAAGTAAGTAGTAGTAGTTAGTAGTTAGTAGAGTAGTAGTAGTAGAGTAGTAGTAAGTAGTAGAGTAGTAGTAGTAGTAGTAGTAGTAGTAGTAGTAGTAGTAGTAGTAGAGTAGTAGTAGTAGTAGTATGAATAATGATAACAATAAGAATAATGATGTTAATATAAGTAATAATGACGATAAAATTAATATAGAAAAATACTAATCGAACTTCACTCTAAGCGTTCTTATTTCAACGTCAAGATCGTAAAATAAAAATAATCGTAAAATTTCAACGTAAAGAATAAAACACATTGTTTCATCATCTGCATATAATTGAACAAAGGAAACTCTACAGTAGCATTTCCTTCCCACGGCTATGTAACCTCTCTTAAAGGAATACAAAGGAACATAAGACGATAAGGGACACCCGTATCTCTTTGACTGCCCTTTACATTGCTACGCCTTTGATGACACTTGCACTACCCTGTTACCCCCTGCTACTCCCTGTTACTCCCTGTTACTCCCTGCCACTCAGCCCTCTGTTATGCACTACTGTACTTTATTGGCTTTAGTACTTAACCCCTTCACGCCCAGATCTTTCCTTTGCTATGTAAAATCGTGTGTTGTTAGCCATAAAATTACAAAAAGTATCTTAAAATACCAAATAAGCTAGTGGATAAGGATACTAAACAGGTCATATCTATAAAATATTGCTTATATCTATTAAAATCGTCTAAAGTTACCCTACTTGCAATGGGAATTACGTTCTGGGTCCCAAGAGGTTAAGTTCACTCCCTCATGTCTGTATGTTCTGGTTTTTTTTTTCGGGTGCAAATCAAATTATTATTATTATTATTAACTGTGCCAAGAGGGAAGAGGAGAAGGAGCAGGAGAATGGAGAGAAGAGGAAGGCAAAGATAAGGAGGTGGTGGGTGGAGGGGGGTAGTGGAGGTGGTGGAGGCTATGCAAGTGGAAGGGTTAGGGTGGTAGGGGAGAGGGTATTGTGGTGGGGGGAGGGAAGGGAAGGAGAGGGGGAAGGGGTAGTACTAATGTTGTTGTGGTTTGTGATCTAGTGAGCTCGTCAGCGTTTTTCTTGCGCCTTCTGGTTATTGTCCCGGCACCTCGCTGTGAGAAGGGCTGTCTGTTTGCCTGCCCCTTGTTCTCTCTCTCTTCTCTCCTCTCTCTCTCTCTCTCTCTCTCTCTCTCTCTCTCTCTCTCTCTCTCTCTCTCTCTCTCTCTCTCTCTCTACTTCTCTCTCTCTCACTCAATATAGGTATAAATACAATATATATATAGGTATATATAGTATATTTATCTATCTATCTCTCTCTCTCACACAAACAAAGGTGATAAACAATATAAATAGGTATCAATAGGTAGTCGTTTTGCGTAGGTCACCTTGTCATCAGCGTCGCCTTTATAGGTAACTAGCCGCAAAGCCGCCCTCCGGGCGGACTTTTTGGCTAGCTCCTGCAGAGGGCTATTGGTGGGCCTTCGGCCACACCTGTTTTGGGCCTTCGGCCCACCAAAACTTTGTCCATCACCCATCCCTTTGTCCATCACCCCATCCACTTGCCATCAACCCCATCCCTTTGTCCATCAACCATCCTTTGTCCATCACCCCTCCCTTTGTCCATCACCCCATCCCTTTGTCCATACCACCTTTGTCCATAAACCCCCTCCCGCTTGTCCATCACCCCATACGCTTTGGGTCCATACCCCATCCCTTTGTCCATCACCCATCCCTTTGTCCATCACCCCATCCCTTTGTCCATCACCCCATCAACCCATCACCCCCCACCCATTCACTCACCCATCACCCCACACCCATTACCCATCACCCCACCCATTCACTCACCCATTACCCATCACCCTACATCAAGGTTTCCTCAATTCTCGCAACCCACTTTTTTTTTTCACAATTCTCGCAAATAGGCTGCTAAAAAAAAGAAGTGATCGGATCATCTCATAAGTGGGCTTAAAACCTTCCCCTGGTCGACCCGGTTCCAAAAATGTGCCACATGAGGGGATTCTGCCACAGGGGGCGGCACCTATCGCGGACAGACAGACACACACACACACACACTTTCGCTTATATTATTATAGATGACGGACCCTGCACGGCCGCTAAAGGCTCGCCCATCCCACACACAGGGCGGTCCAGAATTAGGTTGCCGTCCAGGCCTCTCTCCGGCTCCCTAACACGTGCTGGCGCGATAAACAAGGCTACAACACATGGCGGGAGTGGCCTTTAACTTTCTCTGATCTATTCGGGCCATCGCGTAGCTCCTGATGACGACGTAAAGAAGTTAGACGAGTTAGAGTTACGAGTTCTCCTCTTGACGACGCTTCGCAGGAATTGGGATTTTTGGAGCTGTGTTTGTAGTGATGTGTGAAAGTTGGGGGTGGTAGAGGGAAATAGAGGGAGGTGATGGAGGGGTGAAAGGATTGAAGGAGAGTAGGTGGGGGTGGATAATGAGTATATAGGGGTGAAAGGTGGGGGTTGGAGGGGTTTGTGTTTCTAGATATAGGGAGTGAATTTGAGGTTTGAGCATAATAAGACCTTAGCCTTTTGACTCCATACAAAGCTAATGAGCAAGACAACGTTGTAATGTGTAAATCTGCAAAGTTAATGGGCAAGGCAACGTTGTAATGTGTAAATCTGCAAAGTTAATGGGCAAGGCAACGTTGTAATGTGTAAATCTGCAAAGTTAATGGGCCAGGTTTTAATTTTTTTTTTATTGTTTTTTTTATACATTTGTGCCTATAGCGCCTGTAGGCAGTAACGTTGTAATGTGTAAATCTGCAAAGCTAATGGGCTACGTAACGTTGTAATGTGTAAATCTGCAAAGTTAATGGGCAAGGCAACGTTGTAATGTGTAAATCTGTAAAGTTAATGGGCAAAACAACGTGATGGATGCAAGACACAAAACGCGGAACAAGTATGATAGCTGCGGCGGCGACCCATAGCGGCTCTCTATAAGGTGTCCTCAATGTCCCGTGTCCTGCACCAGCGTCTTGTCCAACCACATACCTGCACCTCACCTTGGCCTCACCTGTCCTCAATGTCCCGTGTCCTGCACCAGCGTCTTGTCCAACCACATACCTGCACCTCACCTTGGCCTCACCTGTGGTATATCAAAACAAGGCGTGCATTATATACGCAGGGATTGCCATTCTGCGTCGTATGTCACAAGATAGGCGATCGGTATGTATGAAAAATTGAGGACTTATCATTATTGCTACATGACTGAGCCACACCCTTCTTACTGCCCGGCTATAAGTAATATGTGCTACTATTAACCTCTTGGGACCGATAACGTAATTTCCATTGTAATTTGGGTGCCATTAGACGATTTTTAGTGACTATAAGCAATATTTTATAGCTGTCGACCTGTTTAGTATCCTTGTCCACTAACTCATTTGGTATATTCAGTGACTTTTCGTAATTTTATGGCTAACAACAGACAATTTTATATAGCAAAGGAAAGATCTGGGCGTAAAAGGGTTAAGAACATAAGAACATCAGAAAATAAGGAAGCTACAAGAGGCCGTGAGACCTACACGTGGTAGTTTCTGTATTGAATTTAGTGACTTAGGGAATCACCGTTTGTAACATCAAAATTTCCTTCAGAGAATTCAGAGGCACGTTAAGGAAATACTCGACACTGTCCTTGTTTTGCGTCACTAGAAATCCCTCTTTTCTCGACCTCGTTATGCTGGGAATCAGGTTTTTCGGGATGTTTGCGATCATTGTGTTGCCTGAGGACTCGGGTGGCAGACGTTGTGGTGTGGATCAAGGCCTTTACGTGCGTTCTCGAGTGACACAAGAACAAGGAGAACATGAAAACAAATAAGAATAAGGAAAAAAGACCAACGCAAAAGAGAAAGTGATAAAATTGCGAAGTAAAAATATTGAAATGTAAAAGAAAGAAAGAAAAAATACAACGCCAAGAAGAAGACGAAGAGCAAACAGGAAGAACAAGAGAAGAAGAAAAAAAGTGGAAGTAGCAGAGAAAGAGAAACACAAAGGGAAGGAAGCCCCATGCATCAGAGAGGGAGCGCAAAGGAAGAGAAAACAGTAGTATTACATGGCCTTCAGGAGTG
>JACEEZ010017241.1:435000-452500 GCA_016584305.1 Chionoecetes opilio
CAAGCCACTAACCTAACCTCGCGTTGCGGTTCACTACACGTAAGCATAAACACATGTCCGCTAACCCTTACTTTTTTATTCGTGGTGTGAGGCCAGAGTGCCTTCCTCGTGACTCGTGAGTGCTAATGTTTACGTCTCCGTCTGCCACAGGTATAGGAGGACTAATGGGTTACGCCAGGCCGTGTGTTTGGACGGAAAGGGATTATCGGCTATTTTTTATAACGAGGCGAAAATTCCTTAACCCCTTCACGCCCAAGTCTTTCCTTTGCTATATAAAATTGTCTGTTGTTAGCCATATAATTACGAAAAGTAGCTTACTATTCTAAATTACTAGTGGACAAGGATCCTAAACAGGTCATATCTATAAAACATTGCTCATACTCATTAAAATCGTCTAATGGTACCCAAATTACAATGGAAACTAGGGGGGGGGCACTCAGTAGAGTGCATACCTCCGCCCGAATATTTCATCAATTGGTTGCCATGGCAACAGTTGTGATTCGATTAAAAAAAAAAAAAAAAAAAAAAAAAAAAAAATATATATATATAATATATATATATATATATATATATATATATGCACTCAGTATGAGCGCATACGTCCGCCCGAATATTTCATCAATTGGTTGCCATGGCAACAGTTGTCAATAGATTTCATCCAAAATTAAATCAGTTCTTTCTTATACCAAATAAACTTGGTATACCGAGTTTGGTCCAAATCTATTCGTAACTTTTCGAGAAATCCTGTACACTAACAAACAGACAGACACAGACAGATCGGGGTGAAAACATAACCCCTCCAACTTTGTTGGCGGAGGTAATTACGTTCTGGGCCTCAAGGGGTTAAGGTCTCATGCTTAAAATTAATCCTGTGTTTACCTGATAATATGGTTAACTATGATAAAATACAACTGAGATTTAGGAGAACCGTAGTATTCCCTTCCCCTGGCATCAAATATCAGTCTTTAAGCAGCAAGGGGCAGGATATTTCACCTCGTAAAAAAAACAGTATAGTCGAGACTGAGAAGAACAAAGAAAATGAAAACAATTGAGTAGGGCGAGAAAGAAAACGAAAGATGGTCGGAACTCGGGGGGGAAAGGATGCGGGAGGGAGAGAGAACATGACGCCTCAAAAAAGGGTCTGTAATTTGATATAGGTATAGAAAAGGGACGTCTGAAGGGCAGGGGCGTGGTAAAGGGTGTGTAAATACAGAGTTAAAATCTAGTAAGTGACCCCTTGAGGCCCAGAACGTAATTTCCCTTGTAATTTAGGTACCATTAGACGATTTTTAATTAATATAAGCCATATTTTATAGATATGACCTGTTTAGTATCCATGTCGACTAACTAATTTGGTATATTAAGTGACTTTTCGTAATTTTATGGCTTAAATTTAAACAAACGATTTTATATAGCAAAGGAAAGATCTGGGCGTGAAGGGATTAAGTAATGCGTTGTTTTGTTGTTGTTTTAGGCTTTGTGGTCATGATACTGCGTTATTTATGAAGCGTAGATGTCTGACTGGGCACAAGAGGCGTTCAGTGAGTGAGAAGAGTCTTGTGAAGGTTATGTACACTGCAAGGATTGTCTGTGTTATAGAAACTGACTGGACCAGAGCGTTGTGTGTTGTGAAAAGAGAGAGAGAGAGAGAGAGAGAGAGAGAGAGAGAGAGAGAGAGAGAGAGAGAGAGAGAGAGAGAGAGAGAGAGAGAGAGAGAGAGAGAGACGAAGAGGAGAGAGAGAGAGGAGAGGAGAGAGAGGGAGAGGAGAGGAGAGAGAGAGAGAGAGAGAGAGAGAGAGAGAGAGAGAGACGAATCATTGTTAAGCTACCTAATTCGACCAACGTATGTGTGTGTTTTGTTAGTGTTGAACCACAAGTGAATCGTCAAGTTATTAAAAGTCTTCTTATAAGTACGTAGAAACTGAGTCTTCAATTCGGAACTGAGATCGTCTTGTCTTCATTACGGGACTGAGATCGTCTTGTCATGTGTTGGTTAATGGTATAGAATGATAGATTGAAGGAGGGAGGGAATATCATCATTAACCTGTACGTGTATATACCTGGCTGCTACATTTTTTTTTATTGATGAAGTCACGGTGATAAAAGGATATAGATATAGATTAGATAGTGGGTTTTTTTTCTATATGTGTGTGTGTGTGTGTGTGTTTTTTGTGTGTGTGTGTGTGTGTGTGTGTGCGTGTGTGTGTGTGTGTATTTGTGTGTGTGTCTGTCTCTTTGTCTCTCTCTTGATCTCTCTCTTGAATGAAATAACTTTCAAATTTATCCAACATAAAACCAATGACGTTGAAACAATGACCACCAACTCTGACAACATGTTAGCAATATTATAAGAAAACTATTTCAACTGTGGTATCACGTGCCACATACAAACGAAAGGACCACCACCACCACCACCACCACCACAAATGCTGACAGGGCACCGCAGTGTTATTTTCCCGCAATACAGAGCACTCAGCCCTTTAACCCCTTCACGCCCAGATCTTTCCTTTGCTATATAAAAATCGTCTGTTGTTAGCCGTAAAATAACGAAAAGTAACTAAATATGCCAAATTAGTTAGTCGACAAGGATACTAAACAGGTCATAGCTATAAAACATTGCTTATAGTATATAGTCACTAAAAATCGTCTAATGGTGGTCAAATTACAATAGAAATTACGTTCTGGGTCTCAAGGGGTTAACAACAGCATTTCCCTCTGTTGTGGGTGTGATCTGTGTGTGTGTGTGTGTGTGTGTGTGTGTGTGTGTGTGTGTGTGTGTGTGTGTGTGTGTATGTGTGTGTGTGTATGTGGGTGTGATCTGTGTGTGTGGTCAGGGAAGAGGGGGAAAGGCAAAAGGAGAAGAGGCAGAGAGAAAGGGATATAAGAGACAAGGGGAAGAGGAAAGAGAGGGGAGTGTGGAAGAAGAGAAGAAGGAGGGAGAGAATAGGTAGGATACGGGTGAGGCATCGGGAGGGAGAGACGAGATAGAAGTGATTACGGGTGTCCAGAAGTATTAAATGAAACCTTTTCCATTGTTCTCTCTCTCTCTCTCTCTTCTCTCTTCTCTTCTCTCTCTCTCTCTCTCTCTCTCTCTCTCTCTCTCTCTCTCTCTCTCTCTCTCGTTCGTATTTGTATTTTAAGCACATTTATTATAAGAGAGTAAGAAATTATTAATGAATATTGTAACAAACCCGTAAATATTTCATGCACAGGCTGCTGGAGAGAGAGAGAGAGAGAGAGAGAGAGAGAGAGAGAGAGAGAGAGAGAAGAGAGAGAGAGAGAGGAAGAGACGAGAGAGAGAGAAGAGAGAGAGAGAGAGAGCAGAGAGAGAGAGAGAGGAGGAGAAGTGATGAAAATGGAACAAAAAAGAACTGGCATAAACGTGAAACACGATAAAAAGAACTGAGAGAGAGAGAGAGAGAGAGAGAGAGAGAGAGAGAGAGAGAGAGAGAGAGAGAGAGAGAGAGAGAGAGAGAGAGAGAGAGAGAGAGAGAGTATAAGTATAACATGTTTTGACAGAGCGGTCAGCCGAGGCCCAAACATGCCAAAGATCTGACGAAGGGGAGGGATGGGTGGCAGACTTTTTTTTATTCACCTTTCCCATTTTTTTGGGTCGGCATTCTACACTCTGCCATTTTTTTGTGATGTCTAAAAAAAAAATCTCTGCGTGGTTAGAAGGATTTTATAGATGTGACTCATGCTTTATTTTTCTTCAACCCTCTCAACCACAACACATTTTTTTTAGATAATTATTTCCTGGCTATATTTTTTCGCTCTTTCTCCTCCCTTAAGATCTTCTCACTGCCCTCTTCTAGACCTTCCTTCCTCCTTTTATCTTCTTCTACCTTCCTGCCTATCTACCATCCTGCCTATCTACCATCCTGCCTATCTACCTTCCGCCCTATCTACCTTCCTGCCTATCTACCTTCCTGCCTATCTACCTTCCTGCCTATCTACCGTCCTGCCTATCTACCTTCCTGCCTATCTACCTTCCTGCCTATCTACCTTCCTGCCTATCTACCTTCCTGCCTATCTACCTTCCTGCCTATCTACCGTCCTGCCTATCTACCTTCCTGCCTATCTACCTTCCTGCCTATCTACCTTCCTGCCTATCTACCTTCCTGCCTATCTACCTTCCTGCCTATCTACCTTCCTGCCTATCTACCTTCCTGCCTATCTACCTTCCTGCCTATCTTCTGATCTACCTTTCCTGCCTATCTACCTTCCGCCTATCTACCTTCCTGCCTATCTACCTTCCTGCCTATCTACCTTCCTGCCTATCTACCTTCCGCCCTATCTACCTTCCTGCCTATCTACCATCCTGCCTATCTACCTTCCTGCCTATCTACCTTCCTACCTATCTACCTTGCCTCCCTCACCTCTGGGCCTCACACGCAGTATACTCGCTCCCTCAGCCCTACCAGACTTCGTAGGGAAAATACACAGTTTTTTTTTGCGGTAAACTTGCGAGTCTTATGGATTCCCAGACTTGGACACCGAAATAAGATTGTGTTTAGGTTACAGAGGCGAGCAGGACTACCAGGCACCTCCTCCTCCTCCTCCTCCTCCTCCTCCTCCTCCTCCTCTCCTCCCTCCTCCTCCTCCTCCTCCTCCTCCTCCTCCTCCTCCTCCTCCTCCTCCTCCTCCTCCTCCTCCTCCAATTCCATTTTTTTTTTTTTTTACCGCCAACACGTAGAAACTATAGTTGTAGAAAGTAGTAACACATGTAGTCCCGTTTGACACATTAGAGCTGTTGTTGCCTGTTCTTCCTTTGTATTCCTTTGTATTCCGTCTCTCTTCCTTCTTTCCTTCTACGTATCTTCAATATATTTTTTTCGTAAGTACATTTTCATGCCATACCCTTGAACACACACACACACGCACACACAAACAACCACACAACAACACACACACACACACACACACACACACACACACACACACACACACACACAACACACCACACACACACACACACATCACACACACACACACACACACACACACACACACACACTGTATAGGACTTCTTATATTCTTTATTTTTTACGCCACAAAGCTGCTCAGTCGGGATAGATTACCGAGATGTCTCCTTAAATCATATCATTCACGGACCAGCTCAGAGCCCTCACGGATGCGTCTCACAGTGTTTTTGTGAGGACGGGAGGCTGGGAGAGGTGGGGTTTAGGGGCGGAGAGGGGGTTAGTAGGGTGTGGGGGTGGGGTTGTGAGGTAAGAGATGAGGGGTTGTAGGTAGGTTACGAGTGTGGAGGAGGTGCAGGGGTTAGGGTTGGTGGGAGTAGATGCAGGGGTTAAGAGATGAAAGGTTAAAGGTACTGTAGCTTACGAGTGGGTAGAAGGTGCAGGGGTTGGGGTGTTGGGTTAGAAGGGGGGGTTAGTAGGGTGTGGGGTAAGAGATGGGGGGGTTGAAGGCAGATTACGAGAAGGTAGAAGGTGCTGGGGTTGGGGTGTTAGGGTAGAGGAAGGGATTAGTAGTGTGTGGGGTTAGAGATGAGGTAAGGTAAGGGGGGGTAATACAAAGGAATACAAAGGAAACACAAACAGCAACAGACCGATAGGTCCTTACAAGACTGTTTGCTTTAACTACACTACACTAACTAGATAATAAGAGAGAAAGGATAGGAAGTAGAAGGCTCCTCCCCACCCACCCATCCCTCCAGCCGAAGCTGGCCGGAAAAGAAGTGATACCATGCAATATAGAAAAACTGCATGGACTTTGTGAGGAAAGTTGAAAGCTGTAATCTATGGCTAACTACTACTAGTTTGTGGGGGTAGGTTTAGTGCTTGATAGATAGGTCATGTTATGTGTGTTTTGTAATGGTGGGAACACAGTGTGGAGGTTGATGAGGTAAGATGAGGTTGGAGGTGCAGGGGTTGGGGTGTTGGGGGGAGGAGTATCCACCTTAGGGGAGTGCTTGGGTAGAGGCGCGGGTCGGCAGGAGACGGGACGGGGCTGGGCGTTGACAGCAGGAAGGGACTCGCTCTCACGCCCCGCCACCCTCGCCGCCTACGCCTCGGCACGCCCGCGTCGCTGTTTTGTTTTGGGCGTCGAGGCGTGAAGGTATCAGCTGTCGTGTGTGTGTGTGTGTGTGTGTGAGGGAACGGGAAGAAGGTATACTTAGTTATACTGGCTACATGGGAAATTGAATTATATGCGTGGCTACATGTATGTGGGAGAGAGAGAGAGAGAGAGAGAGAGAGAGAGAGAGAGAGAGAGAGAAAGAGAGAGAGAGAGAGAGAGAGAGAAGAGGAGAGAGAGAGAGAGAGAGAGAGAGAGAGTAAATAAAAGAATTGAATGAAATAATTTATAAGTCAATGAATTACCGCAGAATATATGCATCATAAACAATATACTAAATTAAGGAAAATGATTGCAAGACAACAAAATGAAAAGAAAGGCCAGTAAATTATATAGAAAAAAAAATCCACTTCACCGGAAATATCTCACCCTCACGAGACCTTTACGACGTTATTTACCTGTCCTGTCTCGCTAATTAGGACCGTCCTGCCACCCCCCTGCCGGGCAACCACGATGGGGACTCGAAGGGGGGCGTGGCGGGACAGGGAGGGGAGAGGAGAAGTTGGGAGTCCAGGGGTGGGAGGAGTGGGTGAGAGTCCAGGGGTGGGAGGAGGGGTTGAGAGTCCAGAGCGGTGACGTAAGGGGGTGGGCGAGGGTGCGGGACGGGTAAAGGAGTGTCATCGTAAGCAGTGAGGTCATGGAAATTGATAGGGGGAAGTAGGAGTGTGTACCTGTTAAAACTGAGTCACATTGCTGTTTTTGCATTGCGTCATGAGATATATATATGTGTGTGTGTGTGTGTGTGTGTGTGTGTGTGTGTGTGTGTGTGTGTGTGTGTGTGTGTGTGTGTGTGTGTGTGTGTGTCTGGTTTTCCTTATGTATCTTTATTTTTTATCTTCTTATACAAATTGTTCTCGTTTTCAGTTCTTTTCTGAGTCCTTTTTATCTTCTGTCTGCTTTGTTTTGTATCGGTTCTTATTTTTCTTATGCATCCTTCTTTTTCCTCTTCCTCTTTGTTTTTCTATTCTATTTTTTTTTCTCTCTTCTCTTCTCTCTCTCTCCTCTCTCCTCTTCTCTCTCCTCTCTCCTCTCTCTCTCCTCTCTCTCTCTCCTCTCTCTCCCTCTCCCTCTCCTACTCTCCCTCCCCGTCTCCTTCTCCTCCTCCTCTCTCCTCCTCTCTCTCTCTCTCCCTCTCTCTCCTCTCCCTTTTCCCTTTCTCTCTCCTCTCTCCTCTCTCTTCTCCTCGTCTCCCAAACCACACAAGACAAAAACAAATGTGTAACACAACATGGTAACAAACACCGTTGTAGAAATCCATGTTGAAATATCTTAAAATTTTGCATCACCCCCCCACAACACACACACCACACCACCACCCCCACACACCCACACACACACACACACACACACACACACACACCACACACACACACACACACCACACACCCACACACACCACACACACCACATTCCCACGGTTTAACACACCTACCAAACACAACAAGCCGACAAGCAACAACAGAATAACTAAAAATATGCATTAAAAAAAGGTCGCAATAACCACGTTTGGAATTGTTTACGTATTATGAGGCAGGACATAAGGCCGCTATCCGTTGTTTCCCGACGGGCTGACGGTTTTTCCGGGGGNTTGTTTCATACCGTGGGGGGCCCAGGCCCCCAAAACTTTTTGCAAAGCGAGAAATTTTCTCGTGCAAAAAAAATTTTTAGTTCAATGGCCCCGGGAGCAACTTTAAAAACGGGTTCCCCAATTTTTCCTTTAGGCCGCCAAGGGCTGCGGGCGCCATCAGTAAATTTTCCCCGATGAAATTATCCAACGTTCCCTTTTACCTTCTAACATCCGGTTTTGAAACATATCCTTTCCTGTGGTTGTTTTTCCTCCTTTTTTGAAACAAAAACCTCTGTATTAAATTCTCCCCCTTTTTTTTAATATCGCAAAAAAACGCAAGTAGATGGACATTTGGACACATCGTTGATTTTCCACTGGATGGAAAAAAGTCTTTTTTCGGAGACGTGCAGGCTTTTTTCCAGTATGTTTTCAGACGTTATGAGATGCCTTTTTTACTTTGTCATTCGATTTTGGGAATTTTTTTTTAATCCCTTAGCTTTTTCATCCCTTGATTTTCCTAAACAATTTCAATTGCCAAGGCATGACCCAATTTTCCCCCCCCAAATTTTGTGTGGGGGCATTTTTTTTGGCAAATTTTTTTAGCAAAATTATAAATCTTAAGCTTTTTTTAATCCAAGTGGTTTTTAACCCGACTTGTCCCGGCAGTTTTTTAGTTTTGCGCTCAAAAACCTCCTTGATTTATCCTTTTACTGACAATGCTTTTCCCTGGAAGTGCTAATTAACTTGGAGGGCTTCAGGCTCATTGGACAGTATCTGCAGCAAAAAGGGCGCCTGGGGCTGTTCAACACCTCACTTGTACTTACTACAAAGCCCTAGTTAAAGGAAATACATATATTTCCAATTTTGAGTAATAACAGCCCAAAATAATCTTCCCCTTCCTCTCAACGGATGGACCTTGACTTCCTCTGAGATTTTAGCTCTCATTGTTTTTGGTAGTTTCTTGTTTTGATGAGGAGGGTCTAATAACATATTGTCCTTTTCTTCACAGACAGGTAAACATCACCCTGGAAAAAGAAAGCAAAAAAAAAACTTTAAGGTAAAGAAGACCTACATATTTGTTGCCCCAGTTGTCAGAAATTATAGTGTGGTCAAATGAAAAAACAAGCAAAACAAACAAATACACAACATTATGCGAAAATTACAATTCACCAGGCAGCCATCACGCCGCTTATCACCAAACGTTTATTAACGATTTTTGAGCCTACACCATTAAAAAATTGTTTTTTTTACGTTTCCGGTCCTATAGGTGTATAACTGTGGGGCTGTCTGTGTGTGTGTTGTCTGTTTGGGTAGCAGATTTAAAATTAATTTTTGTTTGAAGTAGGCAAACAAATCGCTATTTAAAAACGTAGGTGATAGCGGCTTGGCCTGGTTGATTGATATTTTGAAGGGGGTTTTGGGCTAAAAAACTTTTAGTAGTTTTTAGATTCCCGGAAAACTCTGCGGAACGTCTTGCCGCATTCCCAACTCCAGTAACTCATGACGTGTGGTGTGGTTTGTGAGTTTTGTGTTGGAAATCACACGAACACAAAGGTTGAATCACACGGAAGTGGTCTACCCCGATGGCATTTGACCAGTGCCAACGCCACCCAACACACCTGAAGTTTGAAAATCAATGTTGTCTAATATTACTACTACTACAAACATCAATACATGGTCCGAGGGTCCCACACATGGAGTTAGTTGGTGGAGACGCCCCTCAGCCGCGCGTTGAATCTGACTGTCAATCAGCCATCCTTTTGTGGCTAAGGCAGTCCATAATCCAAACGCCTTCCTTCCCTCCTTCTCTCCTTCCCCTCCTTCCCTTTCTCCCTCCCTCCCCTCCCTTTCCTTTCCCCTCCTTCCCTTCCTCTCTCCCTTCCCTCCCCTTCCTTCCCTCCTGTTCCCTCCTTCTCTCCTTCCCTTCTTCTCTCCCTCCCTCCCTCCCTTCCTTCCCCCTTCCCTCCCCTCCACGCCCCTACCCTCCCTTCCTTCCCTCCTTCCCTCTTCTCTCCTTCCCTCCTTTCCCCTCCCTCCCTCCCTCCCTTCCTTCCCCTCCTTCCCCCCTTCCATCCTTCCTCCTTCTCGCCCTCCCTCCCTCCCCCTCCTTTCCTTTTCCCCCCCCTTCCCTCCCATCCCCTCCTTTCCCCTCGATCCTTCTCTCCTTCCCTCCTTCCTCTCCCTCCCCCTCCCTCCCACCCTCCTTCCTCTCCTTCCCTCCCTCCCCCCTTCCCTCCCTTCCTTCCCTCCTTCCCTCATTCTCTCCTTCCCTCCTTCTCTCCCTCTCTCCACCGTCCCTAGGGAATTTTGTCCACGTGAACACTTTAATAATTAATGGGGGACATGGCTGTGGCGTCCACCTAGAATAGAGGGACAGTGATGAATTGCACTTTTAAGGGTTGAGTTTTTATGTGGAGGGAAATAGACGAGCGCACTTTGCTACGCCAACAATACTACGTTGACTTCCACGGCAGGAGTGTCGCTCCTTTTGTGTGTTCTGCTATGGTGAATAGCTGTGTTGCATTTGGGTGCAATGAAGAGCGAACAAAACATCTGACCCATGCATTAATTTCACCAGTAAGTTTTTCATTTGTTGTTTTTATAAAATTATGTTTTTAAACAAACCCTGCATGTATTTGATAAACAACGACATGACCTTTTTTAGAAAAGGTGTGATAAATACTGCACCACTGGGTTGACAATTGTGTTTTTTGATAGTAAACTAGTGGCGGTAACTGTATAATAGTATATATTGTTAGCGATTGTGTTCGTAGGTTTATATTAATAATTCGGGATGCTGCGAACCAAAATGTACACTTCCCTCCTTCCTTTTTTTTTTCCCCTACTGATTGATCTAATTGCTAGGAACATCTTTACAATAAATCAATCGTTGGGGGCATACGCCGGGGGGCGTGTCGCCTCGCCCACCCTACACGCCACCCCCGCGGGGGTCACCACGCGCGAGTTCCCATACAGGCTCCTTTCCCTACCAAGCAACTCTCGCAAGAAGCATCAACTTGCCCACCCCACGAGCCTTGTGGGCGCCCCCCTTGGCCCCCTCCACGCCGGATTGTCTCTTACAGATACAACCCAGGGGAAGGATGGGTTTCAGGGTAGCGGTGCCAACATGCCCATATACCCCCCGAAGTTGGCGCTGACGGACTATGCAGGTAATGGGCCTCGATTCAGTCTCACGGTGCAATCGCTGATTTGACACGTAATCATCCCAGCGATACCCCCATGATTCTGCGAAGACACTTATTACCAAAGGCATTGATTCGTCTCTTCAAGTCACTATTTAGTGTCCATGTCTCACAACCATAGAGTAAGACAGGGATCACAAGCGACTTGAAGATCCGGATCTTTACAGGCTACCAAATATATATATAATATGTAATATGGACCCAATATGCAATAATATGCAATAATATACAATAATATGCAATACTATGATATGTAACATATGGTTAGCAGTAACACAGAAGTATAATTTCACACACCGGGATATCATTAAGTGCAAACAGTGTAAAAAGTGAAAAGAAAGAGTGGGTATCTCAGTCAGCCAGTGCATGACATTGCCCACAACACTGTGGCGGACGGGGGAGAAAAGTGGCTTCAACTGACAACACAGGCCGCGCGGCTAAGGGCGTCTCCACTCATACTTCCTCCAAGGCCCACAAGCACTTGTTCATAACCTATTACCAGCCACAGTGAGCAGTAGAAGACTACCAGGAAATTTACTAGGTCGTAAGTGTTTGCTGAATAGTGTCTTGCCATGTGGGCGGAACTGCGAGGAAACTTACCAGAATTCTACCTGGTAAATTGTTTGCTGAATCACCCCAGGGTGGTGGATTCAGCAAACCATTTATTAGGTAAAATTCTGGTAAGTTTCCTAGTAGCTCCGCCCACATGGCATGACCCTATTCAGCAAACACTTACGACTTTGTTTCATTTGTATTGTAGACACTGTCTACAAAACACTAGTTTCATTGATCGTCTGTAAAAACCCCGTGACTTTAATTATTGTTCAACCTCACGTGGGACATATATATATTTATTATATATATATATATATATTATATATATATATATATATATATTATATATTATTAATATATAATTATATATATTATATAATATATATATATTATTTATAATTTATAATTGTTTTTTACTCGATTCCTTGGCACTTACAATACTTATACATTACTAAACATTAAAAACGGCTCGACCACGATTAGTCAATACCACCTTATAGATGTGTACTTCTGGGTAGGGAAGCAAGTTACCTGCCTGTCAAGAGAGGGCATCACTGGCAATCACCCCTACAGGTCATTGACTCTGTATGTTAAATAGGTTGACCCCAGTTACCTTTAAATAATAAGACAAAAAAGGGTAACAAAATATGTTGGTCCATATGCTTATATAGTTTGTTGATTATGTGGTGAGCGAGACACTCATTGAGAATTTATCGGTTTTAGGAATGAATGTCTCTTCCACCAGCAACAATTAACTATAGTCATATTAGCATTCATACGCCACCTACATAACTTTATATAGCAGGGTGGTGCAATTCTTCCACGCCGTGGACCACTTTGGCACTACACTTTTTTTTTTTTTACATTTGTGGCTATAGCGCCTGTAGGCAGTGGTGACCCAGGGCTCGGATGGTAGGCTCTGGAAGTTCACTTGAGGGCTCTGATGGTTGGTCCTCGCCCGTGGTGGCGCAGGCAGGATTCTTATAGTGACGTCTGTGAGGCTCATGCCGCCCCTCTGTGTCCTCTGATGCACTCGCAATCGAAGGTAGAGTTGATGGGCAGGGCATGTGGGTGTTCTTAGGCCACTCGACGGTGCAGAAAGGTTTTGGGTTTCTTCGGGGATCGAACTCGGGTCACCGAGAACGCCAGTCGGAGACGCTAACCACTCCGCTACCGCCTCCCCTAACTTATACTATAACTAAACTTATACGTTGAGGGCCACTCATATATATATATATATATATATATATATATATATATATATATATATAATATATATATATATATATATATATATTATATAATATATATATATATATATATATATATATGTATATTAGGGTACGCCGTATAACAAAAATTCTTTTTCTCAACTTTGGCATGCCAATTTCCTATGTAAAATAGAATTCAAAACGATTTTATCTTGTTCCATTTTTGCATTTTGAGCAATTCTTACTATGCAAAATCGCACTTTTATATTGCCCCTTATCGAATAATGCTTAAATGAGTACGCAGTTCCGGTTGGTCCTGTGTATTGCATCATGCACCAATTTTAAGTTCCAAATGACTAGCGTGGTAAGCTCTTTCTGATCATTGGTTCATCAGGCACTACATAAACACTGTCACAGCCTCTACGTTGGCCTAAAACCCGTGTCCATCATGTCCTTCAAGATCTGAAGAGGGCATGGTCTCCCGGGGGTGGGCCCGAGCCCGGATGAACCCGTCTCTGGCCTGCTGCCCCACCACTGCTGCCGCAGCCTCTGTCACCTGCTTCACGACTCTTTCGGTGCTCTGAGTGGGGATAGAGAACTCCGGAACCTGGGTAGGGCCCTTGACCAGATCTCCTGGATCTGATCCCCGACAGTGAACAGGTGAATGCCGGCTCGTGCACCTGGCCAGGCGGGCCCAGCTGATCAGTGTCTGCAAGCTGGTGGCTGACAAGTTCAGCTTGGTTTGATGCGAGGTCTTACACTGGTGTGCCCATACTCCTCGCCAGCCCTCAGCTTCAAATCTGGGTCAGGGCGAACCTGCGGTCGTCCCTCACTCTGACTCGCCATCAGCGAGAGGAGGCACATTCTGAGTGTGCGAACCATGCTCCTGTCCGCACGTAGAAGGTCCATTTTGTTTGGACCTTTTTTGGGCTGCGACCTCATCACTCTGAGCTGCGTGAGGATGTGCTTGAGGCCGTCCTCTAGTCTGTGGTGAATCTTGATGTCGTAGTAAAGTTTGCAGTACACCTGCAGGCAGTACTTGAAGGATTTCCAGGGTGTTCAGTTCTTTGCCAGTCAGTCCATGCTTTCTGGTCCACATGTACACGAGCGCTGGGCTGTGGTGAGCCATCTGGAGTGAGACACCTTGCCACAACTTGATCTCCTGCAACTCGGACGGAGAACGCCCCGCTTCACAGCCTGGACCAGCGGGTTTAGGAGACCTGCTGGTCAGTGGACATGTTGACTAGGATATACTCCGTATCTCCGTGAGATCTTCACCGCCTGGCCCCTCCTCTGAACTCTGCGTTGTACTGCATCTCTTCACGCTGGACAGCAACTGCACACGGGACCCGTGAAGCCAGTGTCAGATGAGGTAGGCCCTCGTTTGCTGGTGATGGGGTGGCGCGGGGCAAATCATTTGTGTGCAACACGCATATACTCCAGAAGAGCTTGCGTCCCAGCATCTTCTCCCAAATGGGCGTGAGTACCACCCTTCCACCCCGTGTTGGCCTATTGAGCCCACTTGCAGTACGATCAGTGAGTCGGTGAGTCGTATGTCACCAGCAGATCATAGAGAGCCTAACCACCTTGAACGCAGGCTTCTCAGGTGGCACCGGTCCCCCTGGTACAAAGTGCCAAAGGTACCTTCCGATGACTCCTCTGTCACTGACACATGCTCCTCCTGACAACCTTGGTGCAGTTTTCCCACAGCTGTCGGGCACCATCGTCCTGGTCTTGTCCTTCCTCCCATCGTAACCCAATCCAACTATTTTGGTACCCTGGGGCTTCCCCTGGTCAAGGTCCCTGGCCGATGCCTGGCAAACCTGCCTGGCCCTCCTCAGCTTGTTAGGATCGCAGACCAGTTTCGACATGTCTGGAGAGAGGTGGCCGTCCCGCGATAAGGGCCTGGAGGAATCCGAAGCCAAGGCAGCAGCAGCAGTGGGGGGAACGTCGAACCGGATGCTGCCACGCCAGGTTCCGGAAAGGCATTGTGTTTTCTTCTTGCAGCTGGCCTGTCCAAGTACTGCCTCACAAGGGGGGCCAGAGACCCCAGCCTCTCCCTGAGCAGGGCATTCTACCAGTATTGGGAGCCTCCTGTTGCTCCTGCCTCTTTCCTCTGATTTGGGAGGGTGAACGACTCCTCCGTCCCATCCTCAGAATCCTGGTGATCTTCAGCCTGGCCCAGGAACATCTCTCCTGCAGCTCAAGACGTCTGACCTTTTCATCTTTTCGCTTCTGCTTCTTCAGCTTAGCCTCCTTTTCCAATGCTTTCTCTTTGCTGCTTTCACTTGTCTATGCGTCTCATTCTTGTCTACCCCTGTCATCATCATTGCACTCTCCTCCCCAACTTTGATCCTCTGGTAGTACGCCACTCCAGGTCTAAAGTAGGGACTTTGTTGGCCAGGGGGCAGTCCAACTGCACGTGTGCTCTCGCGTGGCACAGCTGGGGGTTGGAGCAGTGGGATTCCTGGTCCTTGCAGAGGAAGATCATGTGAGGGCAGGCCCTTTTTGTCAAAAAGCCTGTCCATATTCTTCTCCACGAATTCCTTTACTGCTTTAGTTGCTCTGTCTCTCACCACTTCACTAAACCTTCTTCCAAAAATTATCTATCCTTCTGGTCACAGACCGGTCAATAACACCACTGGAGGTGCAAACTGGGCGTTTTGATTTCTTCCACTAGGCAAGCACCATGGGGTCAGATCCTTCGCAATGTCTCCACTGGGTACCCCCGCTTGTCAACACCCTCCCCCATGCCGCTGAGTTCTTGGAGAAGGATTCCCTCTTCATCACGCCGCGATAACGTAGCACCTCACTCTCAACAAACTCTCGCCACCGCCAACAAAGGCGGCCAACTTTGGGTCCAGAGCTCTGTCTAGTTGCGGGCTTCGACCCACTTGGTTTACAAGGAGAAGCCATCCTGAAAAAGACGTTTTCGTAACAATTTTTTGGCGCTATCATTTTTTTATGAACTTCATTTATAGTTGTGAGCAAAATTCTGTTTGTGAGAGAAATGCCTAATCTACAGAAATCGCACACATATCCTCCATACCTTTCTTCGACACCATAGGTACAGGGCAATCAGGCCCATTTATAACACCTGACCCTGTAAATAATTGTTTATACTATTTGCCATGCGAAACATCCCGACAATAAGGAATTCCCACCGGAGCAGGTTTAAAATTGCCTAATCAACATGCCCCGGCTGTTTAAACGTGCATCGTGGTGACAAACTACAATTGTTGACAGAATTTATTGTTCCCAAACTTTGAGATATTATAGAAAAATGAACGAAAGAGTCGTAAAATCACTTCAAACACGCACATCAGTGACATAGATGAACAATTAACGCATTCCCCACATCCAAAACAGTTTACTTTTTTATTTAAAATAAATTACTTACCCCTTGACATACACCACGCCTTGCGCCGGTCAGACAAGGAAGTTGCCATGGCACGCTCCAAAAAAGGCTTTTTAAACCTGCCACCTGTTGGCGTTTTTGCGAAGCTATTGTTGCAGTATCAACCTGCCCTCGTATCTTTCGCCCCAGTCTCACCTTCATTTGTAACGGGGATCAAGAATTGATGATGGGTTTCTAATGAACCCGTTACTTTAGCGGGGCTAAGCTATGTTTTGCATATAATATAAAAGTCCCTTTTTGCATAGCAAGAAGTGCTCAAACCAAAAAAGTTAAGGGGGCAAACCACCCTTAAAATTATTTTTTTACATAAGAAAACACCCTTTCCAAATTCGAAATAAACTATATTTCACTTTTCATTGGCCTACGGCGTACCCTAATATATTATATATATTATATATATATATATATATATATAATATATATATATATGTATACGTATGTATATATATATATTATATATATTAATTTTATATATATATATTTATATATATATATATAATTTTATATTAATATTATATATATATATATATATATATACGTATATATTTATATATATATATATATATATATATTTATATATTTTATATAAATTTTAATATATATATATATTTATATATATATTATATATATATATATATATATATATATATATATATATTATATATATATATATATATATATATATCTATATATATATATATATATATATATAATATCAATCATTGGGGGGGGATACGCCGGGGGGCGCGTCGCCTCGCCACCCTACGACGCCACTCCCGGGGGTCACCACGCGTGAGTTCCCATGCAGGCTCCTTTCACATACCAAGCAGCTCTCGACAAGAAACATCAACTTGCCCCAGCCACGAGCCTTGTGGGCCCCCCCTTTGGCCCCCCTCCCGCCGGATTGTCTCTAAAAATAAACCCCGATGAAAGGGTCGGTTTCAGGGTAGCGTTCCACATGCCCAATAGCCGAAGTTGGCGCTGACGGACTATGCAGGTAATAGGCCTCGATTCAGTCTCACGGTGCAATCGCTGATTTGCACGTAATCATCCCAGCGATACCCCATGATTCTGCGAAGACACTTATTACCAAAGGCATTGATTCGTCTCTTCAAGTTACTATTTAGTGTCCATGTCTCACAACCATAGAGTAAGACAGGGATCACAAGCGATTTGAAGATCCGGATCTTTGTCCTCCTGCACAGGTACCGACAACGCCAATACTCCTCCGCTGAGCGAGTCCATAACACCGTGGGCTATGCCAATCCCGCCGTAAGACTTCTTGACGTGACCCGCCGTCATTATGGACTGCGCTACCAAGGTATGTAAAACTTTCCAAGATCTCAATGTCCACGCCACACGCATGAACAGACTGTACTGCTTCATCTAGTAAGTCTCCAAACACCTGGACCTTGGTCTTGAGCCAGGAGACCTCAAGTCCCAAAGG
>JACEEZ010017242.1:0-17983 GCA_016584305.1 Chionoecetes opilio
ACAACGGCAAAAGATTATCCGGGATGCGCCCCCCCCCGGGGTCCCGGAAAAAAGGGTTCTCCGTATATATATATATATTTATATTATTAATAATATAATATATATTTTATTATATTTATATTATTTATTTTTATATATATTTATATATTCCCGCTAGGGTCCCGCATAAAGCGGTTCGATGAATTTTTTTCCCCAAAAAACGAACGACCAAAAATATTATTATTTTTTTTTTTTAAAATAAAAAAAATTTCCCAAAATTTCTTTGGGAAAACGTTTTGATCATATAGAGTTTCCGCCATAAAAAGTGGGGAAATCGAGGAGTTCTATTAGAGAGCCGAAAAAAGTACCGAAAGGAGCAGGCCCCCAAAAAAGGGGCTTGCGGCAGCTTGCTTTTCTTGCAACTCGGGGCCCTTTTTGTAAGCTGGCTTGCCCAGCGGGGGAAACCGTGGAAGGGTGAGAGGAGGGTCACGGCGGCGGCGGTGCCACGGAGAGGGGGTGGGGTTTGGTGTGGGTGGGGAAGGGCGGTAGCGACGGCAGTTCTCACCCATTATTGCCAAAAAAACTTCTTGTAAATCCCGTTTTTCCCGGCGCAATAAACCTTTTTTTCCCTTAAAAAAAGGAAGAAAAATTCACCCCTGGTCTAATGCCCCAATTAGCGCATGAGGGTGGGGCAGAGAACCAGAAAAGCCGGTGGTTTTTAACAAAGGGGGGTTTTATGATCTGTTTGAGCATAGTAATGACACAAATTGAAAACGTGTTTTCAAAAGAAATGGATAATACTAAGAAAAAGGTTGGATTTTAAAGAAAAAACAAAGAGTGGGGAAACAAATAGCGTTGCTGCGCCAAGAGGGCCCGTGTCAGATGAAATATATCCCCCTCCCGCTGCTGCTCTCCTTTTGTAAAACGTCTGAATCCAGGTCGCCGCTGGATACGGGATATTCACTCGGCACCCCCTCCGTGCACCCCCCCCATGGGTCATTCCCGTCAGACTCCTCCAGCCCCCAGGGAAAAAGCCCAAACTCCGCATTTTTAAATGTCCCCCTAACCCTTCGACTCGGGCCACACAAGTTGACACACAGTTGGAAGGAAAGGGATGAAGGAGCAGAAAATGGTGAGGAATTTTCGCTGGGACGAGTTTTGGATAAATGGAATAGGAACAAAGAGGTGTTAAAGTTTCTTTTGAAGGAATGTGAGCCGTGAGAGGGGGGTTTAGTATCTTAGGGAGTGGGTATATCACAAAGGATGGAAAAAGGGCGCTGGCTTTGTAGTTTATTTGACAGCGAGTCATTGTAAAAGGGGGGCAAGGGGTGACAGCGTGTGTCTCTATGTGTCCTGTGGCTGACGAATGACCTGCTGGTTTTGCATTGTTTTTGGCGAGGACAAGACAGGCGCTCAGGTCACCTCTAATCCTGATCCCGACGGGGGGGTTGGGCCTAAGCCGATCAGGTGTGTATGTGCCTGTGTGGTTAGCCCCCTACAGTGGTAAGAAAGGTGGGATGGAGACAGAAAAGCCTTTGTACCCCCTGCCCCTAAATTCTCCCCCTTACCCTGGAAAAGGGAAAAATTAGAAATGCTACTAAAAAGGCTGCAATGGGACGGGAGGGGGACAAAAGTCTTCCACACGGTACACCAAGCCCAAAGCCCCATCACGGCGCCACACCATCCCCCTCAACCCCGAATCACCCCATACCACACGGGGGGACATGGCACCGTCTCTCAACCCGTTGAATTTTTTACATTCAAACAAAAGATTTACACTAAATGGTGCCCCGCCGTCACGGTCCAATACACCACCGCCCGGGTCAGGCTCCAGCACATCACTGTCCTGTCAGTAACGGTTTCGGGGGAAGAATATTTTAATGTAAAAAATTGCGTGTGAAAAATTGTTGTTTTCTCAACCCTTTATGTACCCAAACAGTGTTTTTTAGAGTTCAACTCCTTTTCTTATCCAAAGAATGCTATTAATGCAAATTTTTCTTAAACCCCAAGCCTGTGACATCCCTGCTTAGGGGTGACGGAACTGCAAAATGAATGAACCGTGACAAATAGTTAAATAAAAAGGCACGGCTGACAAAAAGCTCCCGTATTTTTGAGTGTGCCACCCTTCCCTGTACCTTCCTGAGGAAACTAATCAACCCTCGGACTGTGATGATTCATGGGTTAAACAGGGAAAAATATGTCGTCCGACAATGGTGCCCTTCAACAATTTAAAACAATAACAAAAAGGGGTAGAGAGGGTTTACCTACAGTGTTCCTAAATATCTTCGAAAATTTTTTATTGGGCAAACCCCCGATTTCGGGGCCCGAAACTTAGTCCTTCTGAATAGTTTTGATATTTTTTGAATAGTTTGCTCTCTTTTTTTGGGGAAAAATCAATGTTTGTTTACATGGTTTTTTGGGGGGGGGGGGGGGGGGGGCTGGCCCGCCCCCCCCCGCAAACTTTGCTACGCTTCCATGCCATAGTATTGGTAATTTTCGTTTTATATCATTCATCTTTACTAACCCAAACCCCACCTCAACCTAACCTAATTGTTTTAACCCAAATTTTAACTTTTGGCTGAAAAAAACGGTAGCTTTTTTAGTGCAGTAACGCCTTTATTATTAAAATTGGGCCCCATGTGAAAGGGGGTTCAAAATACTCACAATGAAGAAAGCTACCGATGAATAGGTAAGAGCCCTAGGCTTTTAAAAAACCCACTACCGAAATAATACCAATATCTATGCTGCAAATTTTAAAAAAGTAAAACACATAGCAAAAAGAACAAAGGCATCCTAAACTTTAAATCTAAGCATATGTCATGGTGCAAAATATTAAATACAATTCGGGGGGGCATCCTCCCAATATTTTATACGATTTTTTTTCCCCTGTTTTCCCTTAAAATTTTTAATAGTATAATTTTTCATTCACATTCACGCACTGTAAAATTTTGTATTAGGTACTACTCTAATCATTTTTTTCCCCCTAAAACCCTTTTTTTTTTTTTTTTTACTTATGATAAATTTATGATTTTTTTTTTTCCCTTAAAAACCCAATATTTTTTTGCTAAAAATTCCCTTGAAAATAGGGGTGCATCTTATGCGGAGGTGCGTTTTGGCTGCTTTAAAAACGCAGTTAAAGTTTGGGAATTTTTGGGGAAGTTTTTAGCTCAAGAGTTTTTTTAAGTTAGAATGAAGTGTTGTATACAAATAAAGCTGGTTCCTCAGTTTTCATTGATGTAGAAAAAAAACTAATCCAAATTATTAGGTACAGTCAAACCTCATAAACGGACAAAAGGGGGGAGGAGGAGCCCTTTATAGCCGTTGCCGTTATAGCGAGGGTATTTTCCCAAGGGGGAAAATTTTAAAAAAAAACCCGGGAAAAAATTGTAAAATAAATGGAAATAATTAAAAACACAACCAGATGTGAAACCTATGTTGGGAGGAAAAACAGGACTGGCACTAATGTAAAATTTGGTCCGCTCCTAACGGAAATAAATGAGAAATAATCAAAAACACAACCAGAACGGAGTAGTCAAGCTAAGCTTTAAAAGGGAAACAAATTATACAGCCAGATTCGCCGGGCTTCCAAAGAATTTCTTATTCATGACTAAAGCCCTTATTTTTATATATTTTATGGTTGTGAAATACATTCTATACACGTGTCCTATTTAGGTCGTGTAGCACTGCGTGTCGCCTTAGATAAGGGGGATTTTGGGTGTTTTAGGTACAGGGAGACGAGAGCGGCCCCGCCTAACATAATAGTACTATTTTAAAAAATAAAATTCTACCACTAAGTCCTGCAAAACAGGCTCCCTTTTGATATTTTATCTTAAATGTGTACATCAAAATCCTTAAAACCCAAGCTTCCCCAAAATAAAAAAGAGAAAAAAACAAAATGTTGAGTTTACAAATTTGAGCGGCGATATAACGGTCTAAAATGAAAAAAAAAAAAAAAAAAAAAAAAAAAAAAAAGAAATCACGCAAATGGAGTTCGTTATATTCGTGTCCGTTATATCCGATGTCCCTTACATGAGGTCCGTTTATTGAGGTTTTACTGTACTGATTTTTTTTTTTTCTATTCCCCATCCATGGTAGACAGCTGGTCTTGACTTCCACTTTCATTCCCCCCCCCTCTCCCTTTCCCTCAACCCCCCACCTCACCTTTCCCTGCCTTTTTTTCATATCCAACAGCCGTCCAGGTCATTGGGGGGCCTGTCAGGGGGGGACGTCTTTGGTTTGGCCCAAATGTGTTGCGTCGATTATGTTTTGTAGAAGGGTTTTTTTTTTGACGGCATAGGGGTTTTTGAGGAGGTATGAAGGTCACGCACTTTTCCTTTTTGAGGGCAAGGGGGGGCTGTAGTGCTTTGGGGGGGGGGGGGGGAGAGGTCAAACACCTTACGGGACCAGGCTGCCCGTCCCTTTTGCAGTCTACCCTTGAGTTCCGCTGTCAGCCTCGTAGTCGGCTTTAGTAGGGAGCTTCAGGAAACCAACGAGGAGGATTTTTTCGGCTTTTTTTTAAAGTGTGCCCGGCGCTTTACTTTGGAATGTACGTACTTAGAGAGAGTGCCGAAACGAAGAAGTCGTCCCGGGCATCTTGTGAAAAGGGAAACCACTGCTACCGCGTTCTTTATGGCGTCGATGTAATCATCAGGCGTATAGATGACCCCTGGTTTGTTATTTACGCTCGATGTTTCTGAACGCCCCGGCGAGGCCAGTAGCTTCCCAGGACCGGTAGACGGATTGCCTCAAACAGGATTTTTGAGTGAAGCCTCTTTAAAACACAGGAAAGATTGATGTTTTTATTCTGTCCCGCACAGTTTTCGGATGACGACGAGCCGCCCAAAAATCACCCCTTTCAAGACTCCAACCCCTTTTCAGGCAGCTGGCCCCCCAAAAGGGCCCACGTTTTTCCCCAGTCTCATTCACCCCAAAAATGGTGCTCTCCTGGTCTTGAGGTTGTGGTGCAGAAATTGTGTCCAAAATGTACGCCGGGAGTATGCAGGCTGTATGCAGCTTCGGTTGGTAAAAACTGCTGCAATGATGCACCCCTCTCGTTTTTGGATCGTTTTTCATCCTAAGGCGTTCATGTATCTTGGCCTTCTTAGCTTCCCTTTGGTGGTCGTCCCAATTTCGCCTGCTGATCGGCCTTTCCCCTCGGTGGTGGCAACTCAGTGCCATTTAGCGTGTCAAGAGGTGCAGGTTTCCACTTTTTTGGGGGTCGAAAAAATGATGTTAAATTCATGGGGGAACAATTTCCCATAAAACGAAAGACAACCTTCGTCTTGTGCGTATGTGGGACACCCGTCAGGTACTGTGTATAACTTCCCGATGTTGAGGGTGCATCGAGGTCAGCCGTTGGGGCTTTGGCCCTGCTATAATGGTTTTTCATGGCGGGGAGGGGCGGATGTGTTCCCGACCCGCTCGCTTTGCGACCCTAATCTTGTTTGGAGGGTTTTTGGCGGCCAGGAGGTCAAACGTGGTGTGGCGTGTGGGTATCTTGCGTATAGCGTTGTTGATGCTTTCTTGGTGATGGCATCGCCATGAAACCAGACAAGCATACCTGTATAGCAGTTGTGTAGCTTTCATGGTGCACGCTGGACTGATCGCCTGCTCACTTCAGCCTCGACGCTTTGTTTATTGGGCCCCAACGTTGATCATTTTCTGAATAAAAATTTGGAGATTTTAGTCAGCGAGTCCCCAAAAAGCTGGAAAATAGATGGACACCTGCCCGGGTTACCTTGTCGAAACATCCATCACGACAAAGTGGGCCTATAGCACCAGGGTATAGCCGCTGGCTATAGGGGTGAGTAGGCTTCACCCTTTTTTGTGTTTTGCTTGGCAACAGCACCTTGCAACTTTCGGGTTTGGGGCCCGTTTTTCCCGCCTTGCGAGGGGCAGGGGCCCCGGTGAGGGGGGGGGGGGCTCTCGGTGTCACTGGCACTATTTCACTGCTGGAAAAAATCCCTTAATGGCGAAAATAATGCGTAAATCCAGAGAAAGCATCGTTGCTTCCCGTCTCCTCAGTCCCCTTTTCCAGGACGAGGAGGGGGGAAGGAAGGTGGGAGGGTGGAGATCTGAGCTCTATTGGCTCAAAGCTCTGAGTCCGGAGTGCGTTCGCTCCCATTGGCTGGTTTAGGCGTGTGGGGTTTGGGGGCCCTTTTTACCACGGTTTGCCTGCCTACACGTGTTCCCCCGTAATCGAAAAGAAAAACATTTTTAAACAAAAGGGCTTTGGACCTTATGGAAATGTCGGAAGAAGGAGCTAACTCCACCCTTGTAGAGCGGGAATTCAGATCTCTGTCGATGTAAAAATCTCATTTTTGGCCGCGGTGGCGGTAGTAACCCTTCTGCCGTGGCGCCACCTCATATGTTGTGATCCATTCACAATATCGTCAGTTATCGTAATTTAGTGATGGCTTCCATTCGAAGGTACACTCGTCATTGTGGTTTGGTGTCGTTGTTGGTGTTTACAAGTTATCAGCTGTGAGCGGTCCCTGCCAGTTCTGGAATCCAGAGAGCCCTTCTCCTCCTTACCATCGAGGGCTGGGAGATTGCCTTTCAGTGGGTTCCCTCCCACACTGGCATCCCAGGCAAACGTGGTTGCTGATTCTGCTGCCAGGATGGCCCTAACAGATGTAAACACAACCCCTTTCCTCTGCCGCTCTCCGCGGCTAAACGCCTCATCTCCCGGGTCTGCCGCTCCACCTGGAAACAACACGCTCGGCGATATCCTCCGCATCAGCTCCATGGGCCAATACTGCAGTGACTCTTCCCCCCAGCCGTGGATAACGACAAAGTCCCGTGTCCTGGATGTCACCCTTACCCGCCTACGCCTGGGGCACACGACACTCACGGCTCACCTGCATCACCTCGTCTGTCCCCTTACCCCACTGCCCTTGTAGTGGGGGTAATATATAATATTATATATATATATATATATATATTATATATATATAATATATATATATATATATATATATATATATATATATATCTATATATATATATATATATATATATATATATATATATATATATATACAGGAAAATACCTTTTATCCGGATACCAATAACCGGAATTTGTGGCAGGTAAGTAAATAGTATTAAAAATAAAAAAGTAACGAAATATTTAACTTTAATTTTGCCGCCGTAGACGTGAGCGCCACCTATCGCCACCTGTTTATTCCCGCCATAATGCGCCATGCGCTATGATAATTCAGTGTTTATCAGTCCGTGGGCAAGGTCAGTGCTACCCGACGACCGGAGTGGTATTTTGAGTCATCCGTACTTTTAACATGCCGAAAGTTACAGCACCATTCCTGAATTCCAAAAAACAATCACCATCAAGGATGCCATATACATGTTGTCTTTTGCATGGGATAGTGTAAAGCCAATCACACTGCAGCGAAGCTGGCACAAATTATGGCCCCAAGTCATGGACGTTGGTGAGAAATCGGACGAACCCGAATTCGAAGGATTCCCGACAGTTACTGAGGACAAGTCAGACAAAGTATATGATCAAATCCGTGAGCTGATGGCTTCCAAAGACTCACATCGACATGGCAGGAATGGATGAAAATATACTAGATGAGTGGCTTGCAGTTGATGAAGATATTTCTATGACAATGAGTATGGATGACGACCAAATAATGCAGCCGTAAAAATGAAAATGAGCAGGTAACGTCTGGGAGCGAAAGTGAGGAGGAAGATGAACCCGTTAAAGTGTCATGGGAATCAGCACTTAACGGCTTACAAAAATTACATCAACTTTGCACAACGTCCCCAAAAAAAATTTTTTTATATCTCTCCAGAAGTCATGCAACTTATAAGTTACAAAACAAGACTTTACATGAACGTCGCAAAGCATCAAGCAGGACCGATATCAAAACAATGTTCCCGCCCGCACAATGAAACAAAAGACAAAGCGCCAGTATCTGTGCGGGGCCATCAACTAAAAACCGATCCTGCTGTGCCGGGAAACCATCATCGCCCAAAGGGACTCAGTGCCTGATGAGCCACTATCACCACTGTCAGACAACCCAGACGACCTGGACCTGGAGTTTTCGACCAGACTGCCTAGCCCTAAACAAATACAGTAAGTACAATAAACAAAAAAATAGAAGAAAAAAAGTGTTCCTTAGTATATAATTTCGTGTAAAAGTCTTGCATATACGCAGTTGAGTTTCTTTAGTTTATAATTTATGGTACTACATTACGGGAGTGTCATTTATACGTGCATAGTCAACAAGAACCGGAGTGCTATGTTGGGCTGGGCATGTCTATTTATGGTGAATTACAGTTCTACAAGATCTACTAATAAGGTAAGAGAAACAATCATACAATATTATGTTTTTTTTTAGTAAATGCATCTTTCGAAGTATACTTACCCATTAACCGGATTTTCCAAAACCCGGCTACCGGAAGCCCGGATATATCCGGATAAAAGGTATTTTCCTGTATATATATATATATATATATTTATATATATATATATTATATCTTATAATATCATATATAATAATATATTAAATCCCAATATATATCAGGGTGGTCCAAGAAGAGGGGGTAAAATTTCAAAGTCCCATGGTCCTTTCTCCACACCGCTGCTTTTTTTCGTGTTGCTTTCCCTCTCCTTGTGTGCAAAATTTCATCGCGATACAATGGAAGTTAGAGGTCGACCCATCATGTCGCTTTCTATCATAGGATTTAACGCGGAAAATATCACATACCCGAATGGAGCACTTCCCGACATCACAGACCCAAATGGTGTTGATTTCTGAATTCTCCGGGGTTTATAACCCCATAAAACCACATTTTATCAACTAAAACTGATATACAGCTGTCTGAATGCAAATTTTCATTATTGGTTTTCACAGTAAATTTTAGGGGTAGGCCATACCTGGTTAGGGTACTTCTAGTACATATTAAGCAAAATGGTTCGCATTTTTGAACTCAGAAGGGTCGATTTACTCATAGAAGTGGTTTCATCCCCAAATGATTTATTAACAATTCACAAAATATTGCAAAAAAATAGTTTTCTATAGGAAAGTAGAGAAATTGAAATTTTTTTGTCCCTATTTTGGGAGGTTTTAGTAAATAAATGAAATATGAAAGCAATTTATATGTAAATCGACCCTCTGAGTTCAAAAATGCAAACCATTTTGTTCTATCTCTATTAGAAGTACCCTAACCAGGGTATGGCCTACCCCTAATTTACGGTATGAAAACCAAAAAATGAAAATCAGCATTCAGACAGCTGTATATCAGTTTTTAGTTGATAAATGGTGTCTATGGGGTTACAAACCCCCGGGGAATTCAGAAATCAACACCATTTGGGTCTGTGAGTCGGGAAGTGCTCCAATTTGGGTATGTGTTTTTTTTCCCGGGTAAAACCCTATGATAGAAAGCGAGATGAGGGTCCCCTCAAAATTTTAAGTTTTATCCCCAGAAATTTCAAGGTTGTAACTAGGGGTAATGGACAAAAAATAACCTTGTGGGGAATAAAAGTAAAAAAAATTTTTTGGTGGACCCCCTATATATATATATATAATTATAATATTTTAATATATATATATATATATATATATAATATTTTAATTTTAATACACACCAGGGCCCCACAAAACGAGAAATTTGGGGCGATAAACGAGGGTTTTATTAAATTCGCCTTTGAAACACAAACCAAAGGGGAAAAAAATTTAAATTTTGTCGACGGCCCTCCCCCCCGTACCTACATTATATTTGTTCACCCCCATGCATCCGAACATTGGGGGTGTCCCACAATGAAAGTTTTTAAGTTGCACCCGTGTGTTTTTCCCGGTTCTCTCTAGAAAAACAGTTTTCTTTAAAAATTTTTTTGGGCGAATTGAGATATTTAAGGTCCCGACAAAGTGAACATTTAGGTGACGTGACTAAAATTTCAGGATTTTTCTAAAATTTTCCACTTTTTTTCTCCCTCAAGTTATCAACATGGAAAAAAGAGCCGCTAAAAATTTTTGGGCTGATCGACAAGGCCCAATCGATAAATCACCGGGCCCGGCTACCATCGAAGGAGCAGTTCCTCCGCTACACCCCCACCCCCCGGGAGATGGGGGACGGCGGCGGGAGCAGGAAGGCGGTGGGGGGGAGGTGCTTCCCTTCGGTCGCGCCCCGGGATTCCGACAACTACGAATACCGCCGCCCGAAGCTGTCAAAGCTGGTAAAGGCGTACAAGAAGACACCTCAAGAAAAAAAAGAACAAAGACAGGCCGAAACATCGTAGGGATGAGGAGATTTTAAAAAGGAGACCTCCAAGAAATCTTCGCCCTCGCATACCCCTCCTTTCTCAAGGGCAAACGTAAAGGGGACGAGGACAAGGATTTCCCTACGGAGTCAGAGAAAGACAGAGGGGATCCCATGGCGGAATTGCCCTGTGACAGCGAAGAAGGGGAGAAGCGGTCGAAGCGGGGAAAATCAAATCAAGCGGCTCCGGGAACTAAAGACAGGACATTGCCAGGCTGACTGAAAGGAGGGAAAAACCCCAAAGCCAAAGCAGTAGCAGCGCACATCCTGTGTCGACGACGTCATACCGGCCGGGGACCAAACCCAAGGGAAAAAACTCAAAAACAGTCGCCATCGATCTCCGTGAAGGATCTTAACCTCATTTCAACTTGGGATCGAGAAAGTTGTCGGTGCGGCAAGCAACGTCAACGTTCGCAGCTCCCGCTCAAGTTCTTGGAATGGACATTGGGAATATGGCGGTCTCGAAGAGCACGGTCCATCGAGCACGAATTGCGGGGAGAGAGCAAGCCGCCGAGAAGATCGTGGAACTGCGGAACCCAGGAGATACCTGAGAGGTTGGTCCGCATTGGGACGAAAACTCCTCCCGTCCCTCTCTGGCGATACGGAGGACCGCATCGCCGTCCTCCTCACAGGGGAAGATGACGCCGAGTTCCTTCTTGGGGTCCCGGCAAGCTCGGATTCGACTGGCGGGAAACGTGGCTGCAGTGGTCTTGAAGGAGGTGGATGAAAGCGGGCGTCAGGGACAAGATCATCGCCTTCTGTTTCGACACCACGGCTTCAAACACTGGCAGGGTGCAAGGTGCTTGCATTCAGTTTGAGCAAGAACTCGGACGAAGCTTGCTTGGTTTGGGGCCTGCCACCATCATGTCCACGAGGTGATCCTCAAGGATGTCTTCGAAGCCAGACTCGGCTTTTCCCCTGGTCCTGACATTGGAATCTTCAAACGACTCCGTGATCGATGGTCCTTCGTGGATTCCTCGCAGAGAGAAGACGGTGGAAAAACATCGGAGGACCTCGTAGAGTTCTTCGCCACCAATGACACTCCCAGCAAGCTGAAGGACGACGCTTTGGGTCTTCCTGAAGGAGGCTCTGATGTCGAAAAACCCATCCCAGGGAGGATATGAAGAACTTCTCCGTCTCTCCTACCTGTTCCTCGGGGGTGAAGGCCCCAGCCAAACCATTCCGCCGTCCTGGAGCTCTCCAATCAAGCCCGGTGGATGGCCAAGGCCATCTACTGCCTCAAGCTTCAGATGCTGAAATTCCAGCTGTCGCTGACTGGTCGAGAGAAGGCCGGAGTGGAACGAGTGGCCCTCTTCGTTGCTCTGGTGTACTGCAAGCAATGGCATGAAGCACCGATCTCTGTGAAAGCTCCGTTGAAACGACGTGCTCTTCCTCGAGATCCTCAAGACATAACCCTGACCAAACCGTTGCCAAGGCAGCAGAACAAGCCCGCGACCCCACCTGTGGTACGTTTCCGAGGAAAACGCGAGACGGGGCCTTCTTCGATCAAGGATTGATGTGGAGGAGAAGAAGCAGATGGTCAAGGCATTGGACAAGCCGCCTCGAAGAAGAACTAAAAGCGATTGGAGGGAAAAAAGATGACGATGTCTTCCTCCCCTCGTCCTTCGCACTTCGAAGACACGGTCCTTCTTTCAGAAACTCGACGCGGGACGAGGGCTTCCTGGCAAAGGACCCGGCATTGTGGGAGGAGGACAAAACCCATTCAAGGACGCTCGGGAAACGGGCACTTGGCCTCTGAGTGGTAACGATGGCCCCGGAGCGGGGCATGCACCTAGTCCAGCGCTACCTGGGGTCCACGAAGTCGGCCCGCACAGGAGAAGTATCTCCTCCAGTTAGTCCACCACCATCGGAAAAATTGTGGGGCGGGAAAAGAAAAGGGGGACCTTCAAAAGAAGGCTTTCTGAATGGAAACAATGAAAACTGTTCTGTTTTGATTTTCCCTTTTAAGTTTCTTTCTAAAAATGTGGGATGGTTTTGAGTTTTTCTTTATTTTGAAGGTTATTAGAAAATTGTTTAGTTTGTCGCGACCCCTAAATATTCTCCGAATTTCATCTAATTTCACAGGAACTCTTCTTATGCATTGGGGGTTAATAGAAATAAAACACGAGCAAGTGAAAAAAACATGTTTTATTTTTTCCCTCTATGATCTTGGGACACCTACAGAACATGGTATTATTTTACACTAGGACGAAATGCCCTACACAATTGGGAGTATGGTTTCTGTTTACCTTAAATTTGATTTTAGGAAACATTCTTTTGGACTCAAACTTTTTGGGAAAAATGACATGTTTTTCATAGGGAGGCGAGAGACAAGTGTTTGTTTACGTGCGGCGTGCCTCTCACCCCTTTTTTCCTCTTGTGACCTACATCGCCTCTGTTCTTCTCTTGCCGCGAACACTTTTAATGCAGATTTGGCTTTAGTTAGGAGGTTAAAGCGTGGGATTAGGTTAGGTTAGTGACTCAAAAGCAAGTTGCCATAAACCTGGATTAACTCTCACTTGTGTGCCTCGCTAGAACTGTTGTTGTTGTTGTTGTTGTTTTTGGGCTGCGAGGATCCCTTGGGGACACTATAGCCCTGGTGATGTTTCCCATGATGCTATCACAGGCTGGTAGTTGACCGTCTTCCTCAGGAAGGCACAGGTGAGGCGGATGACTGCGTGTTGCCAGGAGGGGGGAACGTTAGCCGCCGCCAGCAGGGTGAGCAGGTCAAGGTGGTGACGTCAGGGCGAGGAGTTGAGAGTGTAGCACTACACGGTGTGAGTGGAAGCGCGGACACTGCAGCAGAAAGTGCTCAATAGTCTCCGGATCACTCATGCACCAAGGGCAGTGGGGGTAAGGGGGCAGGGCGGAGGGGATGCAGGTGAGCCCTGAGTGTCGTGTGCCCCAGGCGGAGGCGGGTAGTGATGGTTGCACTTAGGGGTCGTCTAGCGAGGTATCCCAGGTGAATCGGGCAAACCCGAGATATCAGACGTTTTACAGTGGAGAGTGGCAGCGGTAGGGGGATGATGTTTACATCTGACGGCCATCTTGGCAGCAGCAACCGCCACCCTTGTTGCCCCAGCTCGTTTTTTCTTAGTATTATGCATTAGTACATCGGCGCCTAACTCTAAATAATTCATGTAAATAACATGTGTTATCTATTATCTATTGTCTTTTGTATTGCTGTTAATGTTTCATGTATAATGTCTGCTTAAGCAGTTTAAGAACGAAAATGGAGGTCCAAAAGGGTGAACTCGAGTCTCGTCAAAGACTTATGGATAATTTTCCCATTGAAAGTACTATTCGCTTTTAGCAAATTCACTTTTGGCGCTGGTTTGGCTAGACTAAATTAAATCGCCAAACGTGAGGGCCCACTCATACAGAAAACCCTCGAAAAACAGAACAGTTGGGGGGAAGAGTAATCGCAATACCCGAATTTTCGGTTTAAAAATGATGGGTTTTGCCCGCCTATAAGGGCGTCGTTCTTTCATAGGTGTTAAAAACAAAGTTAACTGTAGCACACTGATTCATTGCACATACTGTAGAGAAAAATATAATTTTGTACTAAAAGAAGATTTTGTACTTTTTTGGTGAGGATAGCCAGAGCGAGTAAACAAACACAATGTCTGAAAAGGGGAAGTAAGTGCAGGGAGTAGGTATTGTACATAGGCAGATAAGTACACTGTAACAGTAGGACGAGAGAACACACGAGTGAGAGTCCAACAAAAGAGGGCTGAGGAAATCGAGACGCACGGGCCGGCCCAACATGTTGGGTCGTCACCAACGCCGATATGCAGGCTGGAGTTCAGTATATAGGGGCTTTTTCGAAGGCAACACGGCTTTGGGTTTAACGAAGTTGGGGTTATCGGGGGGTTTACTGTATACACTCAACCCCGGGCTATCCCGCCTTTTGGTGCCGCTATCGGCGCGCGATAGCCAAACGGATGCCGAAAAATAGAATAAATGGAATAATTCTAGGGTTTCCAGGACCCCAAGAGCCCACATTTTACCATTTTTTTTGGGGTTTTTTGATACTTTCAACCAGTATGGGCTAGTATGCTCTTTTGCTATGCTTTTTGATGTGATAAAAATAGGGTACATTAAAAATCATGGGAAATCCCAAATTTTGGGTTTGGGTTAAATTTTTCTGGGAATAGGTAGGCCTCCCCTTAATTTTATCAGTTATAATTTATGTATTTTCCCCCTTATGTCACCCCATGAGTTTTTACGGATATATTTTATCCCATCCCCATAACTGCTCCCCGCATAAAACTAGTTTCAATTTTCCCAACCAAAACCCCACATTCCCTGACAGGCCCTCCGGGTTTTGTTATCGGGAGGTGGAATGACTCCCGCGCCACCTTTCGGCGGCAGGCGCCAAACCCCTCACGAAGACACGTTTCAATAATTTGGGCATCTGCCTTACCTTACCTGTCTTCCTGAAGAAGATGATCAAAATTTGATCAATTACCACGACTGTGATGGATCATAATCATCTCCAGGGCTCATATGCTTCCCCAACGGATATTCGTGGCCCTAAACCTTAAAAAACTAAGGAGGGGTGATAATGGCAAAATGAGGCATTTCCTACTATCTTAATGTGACAATAATTTTTAAACACATCAAAATACATGGAAAAAAGAGCACTTTTGACCTCATTCTTATATGCCTCGTTTAACTTTATCCTAACAAACTGCCCCAGCAACGCTAAATGAACCAAACTGTTAACAGTTTCAAGGGTATTTTGGTCAACAAGTCTTCATTTCAATGTTATAATGATTGAAAACGATGCTTTTTATTTTTTTTCATATGATAATAGCATACCATAATCAATTGTATACACATTTCATCTTTGTTTATGTATGCACAGCTGACAAGAAAGTCCTACGTGGGCCGCCCATCTTGATTAGCGGCCACAACAGCCCAACATATGTTTGTGAAGAGGTAATTTTGCTCCCCGGCACATTTAAGGCCTTAACATTACTCTTAAAACTAAAAAAAGGTTTTGTAAATACACTTTTAGTGCTTAGCAGTCAAATATTAGAGTTTAAACAGGATTTCTTTTCCCCTTTAGTAACAAACTTTGTGTATGCAACCCCCTGACGTCAATATTTGACCAACCATTCCGCAAACGTCGCCACTTTAAAAATATGCCGCCCCCATTAGAGGCGAGAGCCAACGATCACAGTCCTCATGTCCTCAACGATCACAGTCCCCCCCACTGAGCCTCCAGGGCCTACCATTGCAGCCCCTGGAGGTGACTCCCTACAGTCGCTGGAGGCAAGAAAAAAAAGAAAAAAAAAGATTGCGTGATAGCTGTGACACGCGGTGCCTGCTGCGTTTTAGCCGAGGATTGTAGTACATTTGGGGTATGCGCGATACCCTTTAAAGCGCGATAGCCGAATGCGCGATAGCCGAGGTTTGAGGTACTATGTATGTATATTTATTTTTATAGTTATATAGAATTGCTAATTAAATTAATCTTCAATGCTGTCTAAGTTTCATAGATTTTTGTGTCTTTTATTTAAGCATTGATTGTGCTTGGAAAGTTTAACTTTGTATCTTTATCATTTTGATAGTACGTATATTCAATAGAGGTGGACTGGATGTCAATTTTTCAGTATTTGGGAAATGCGGATATCTATTTCCAATATTTGGGCGGATTCGACCTCACCTTTGCTGCGACTACTGTTGGCGGAGGTCACCAGGTGGCAGCATGAGCCACCATCAAACCATCTCGGGTGTCACTATAAAAATCCAACCATCACCACCGCGGGTGGGGGGCCAACCATCACAGCCCTCCAGAATGTGCAGTGCAACTACCTGAGCCCTTTTGGAAAACCAATAGCCTTCAGGCACTATAGGCTCCAATGTGAAAAAAAATATTAATGATAGAAATTTCTTCGCTTGATACATGAAGTACACTTTTACTCACTTTCTTGCTTTTCTTTTATATTGTTGACTTTTTATATGAATTATCAGCAGTTCTCCTTTTTTATCTTCAAATTTTTTGAAAGAGTATATAGCTACATTTTTTATTGTCTGGTATTGTATGTTGTCATTTGTTGTTATGTTTCAAATAATATATAGTTTTGAATTATCATTTAGCATGTTTTAGTATATATTTAGTTTTACTTAAGTCAGTCCACTTCAGATCTTTCTCCCAGGGTCGAGTGGCCTAAGAACACCCACATGCTCCCCATTAACTCTACCTTCGATTGCGAGTGCATCGGAGGACTCAGAGGCGGCATGAGCCTCTAATCACAGGTGTCACTGTAAATATCCTGCCTGCGCCACCACGGGTGAGGGCCAACTATCACAGTCCTCGAGTGAGCCTCCAGGGCCTACCATTCCACCCCTGGAGGTCACTGCCTACAGGCACTATAGGCACGAATGTATAAAAAAAAAAAAAAAAAAAAAAAAAAAAAGTGTTAGTCTTTTAAGTTTCTTTATTTGATTTATGTAAGTATTTTTATTGTTCGCTGAATTGTCTGAACACTTTCTCTTGTTTGTATTTTGCTTTGACATCATCTTTCTTCTCTACAGTCTCTTCTCTTCGGTCTCTTTCAGTTGCTCTTGAACATCTTTCACCTCTGTTTGCATTCTTGTCGAGTCTGGCACCTTTGATGCTTATTTGTTTGCAGTCTTACTGTTATATTTTATTTGTTTTATTTTTTTTATTAGTTTCATTTTACTTTTTTTTTTTCTTCTAGATTTCTGTACGTTTTCCCACTTAGCCTTTATAGTTCTTCCTCAACCATTAAGTGTCTCAGTGTTGCACACTCGAGTATCCTCACTGGGTTTGCCCCTTTCCTCAGTCTCTACCTCGTTACTCCTATTTCATTGGTACACACAAGACATTCTGCTTTCTGTGGTTTCCCTTAACATCTTCACCTTCAAACTTTTAGTTAGTTGAATATTACCATTTTTGTCCTTTCTATTTTCCTTTATGCTTAATATAGCTACTATATATAATTTTCTTTTAAATTATCATAAATATTTATAAAACCAAGGTGGGGCAATGCCCCCTATGATTCCCGAGCACAACAATCCCTCCCTGCCATTAATTAATGTTATTTTGGAAAATTTGTAAACTTTGATCTTGGGAGAAATCCCTATGGGAAACAGAATACAGTAAACCTTCTCTAATTCGAACCCGTATAATTAGAACATCGGATAATTCGACCGTTTCAGGACCAGTTCAAATATTTCAACAACTTTCCCCTAATCCGAACTAAAGTTCGAATTTTCCGCAAATTTTCTGAATTGTCGGAGTTTTCTGCAGCATCTTCTACCTCCTCTGTGCCATTCACTTCGTCAGCCCGGGCCCCTACATCGCCTCTGACACATTAAGCAAACCCCAAGCACTAAAGACCTTACCTTACATATCCCCAGAATGACACAACTGTTCCATTCAATAGCGGTCACCTCCCCCCCCCCCGCAAATCCCCTTTCTGAACGATACTGAACGCTTCACAATACAAATGCTACCAGATAGCAGCTGCCGAAATTTATCTATGGGCTATTTTTATTGTTGCAGAAAAGCTTGTTGAGACCTGTAATTGTGCAGCAGAAGTTATAGCAGCAGGAAATGGAATATTAAGGAGACAAGAAGAGGAGAGTCTTTCTTTGCCCTTTGTTTACATACCTTTTTGTGGTGCGAGCTGGCAACTCAGTAGCGATCCACCTCCAGGGATGTAGTGCAGGGCTGCGCAGGGAAAAA
>JACEEZ010017243.1:0-25791 GCA_016584305.1 Chionoecetes opilio
CTTTCCCCCTTTTGGGTGAATGTGTTTGTTATTATCTCGTTCCAAACGACATCACGACTAATTTGACATGTGAGTGGTATTTATGTGTCATGTAATTAAAGCTTAATTCCATTTTCTTCTCTTTTTGGTCCTAAAATTACCCTGGAACTGATTAATTTTAAAAAATTACCCCCGACCCCCCAGCTGGATAGCCCATCACCACCCCGGGGCTGAAGCCCCCCAAATTTTTTTCCCTGGTGACGCCACTGATCATATATAATTAAATACTTCCATTGAACATCAATAATCAACATATTCAATATGTGACACATTTCTGATGAAGAGTCAACGCGGTTACGAAGCCAAAAAGGCAGCTAATTCATACTTTTCATGTTTCTTGGTAGTCCCGTTGAAAGAACTAAAGTCAAGACAGTCAACAACTCTACATACCCATCGGTGTTCTCCCGCTGTTTTGCCCGGGAGGGCTTATTTACCTTTTTCACCCATCAATCTTGGACACACAGACAGCCGTCGGAAATGAAAAATAACACAAGGGGGGTCTGGCTGGGGGACGAAACTCCCTAGCGAGGTTGGGTTACGCAAACAACGCCCAGGTTAGGTTAGTCAACTAGCAGGGGGGTCGGGGCGAAAACCCCCCTAGCGAGGTTGTTAAAGAAAACATTGCCCAGGCCAGGTTACTTAACTTAATTAGCAGGGGGGTCTGGGGGGGGGGGGCGAAAGCCCCTAGCGAGGTTAGATTACGAAAACAATGCCCAGGCCGGGTTAGTTAACTAGGGGGGGGTCTGGGGGGAACGAAACCCCCTTTGCGAGTTTTTTAAGAAAACAATGCCCAGGCTAGGTTAGTTAAGTAGCGGGGGGGTCTGGGGGGGAACGAAACCCCTTTGCAAGTTTTGTTAAGAAAATAATGCCTAGGTTAGGTTAGTTAACTAGCGGGGGGGTCGGGGGGGGGAACGAAACCCCCCTTGCGAGGTTATGTTAAGAAAAAATGCCTAGGTTAGGTTAGTTAACTAGTTTTGGGGTCTGGGGGGGAACAAACCCCCTTGCGAGGTTATGTTAAGAAAAACAATGTCTAGGTTAGGTTAGTTAACTAGCGGGGGGGTCTGGGGGGAACAAACCCCCCTTGCGAGGTTATTTTAAGAAAAACAATGCTAGGTTAGGTTAGTTAACTAGCGGGGGGTCTGGGGGGGAACGAAACCCCCTTGCGAGGTTATGTTAAGAAAACAATGCCTAGGTTAGGTTAGTTAATAGCGGGGGGGGGGTCTGGGGAGGAACGAAACCCCTTTGCGATTTTTTGTTAAGAAAAAAATGCCTAGGTTAGGTTATTTAACTAGCGGGAGGGAGGGGGGGGAACGAAATCCCCCTTGCGAGGTTATGTTAAGAAAACAATGCCCAGGCTCAGTGCGTTAACTAGCGGTGGTACTGGGGGGAAACGAAACCCCCCTTGCGAGGTTATGTTAAGAAAACAATGGCCAGGCTCAGTGCGTTAACTAGCGGGGGGGAAAAACCCCCCTAGCGAAGTTAGGTTACGAAAACAATGCCCAATTTTAGTTAAATTTAACTAGCAGGGGGGTCTTGAGGGCGCAGGCCCCCCCCCCCCCCGTTTGACAGGAGAGTTTTGGTCAATAGGGAGCAGTGGCGTACCGGGGGGGGGGGGTGGGGGGCATGCGGCCATGGCCCCCCCCTTTGGCAAAGAATAAATTATAATAAATTATATATTTATTACATTATATATATTATATATATATATATATATATATATATATATATATATTATATATTTTATATATATATATATAATTGGCCCCCCCCTTTTCAATTTCTGGACGCCACTGATAGGAGTATTGGTTAAAACTGCATATTTACATCAAAATTTTTAAAAAAACTTGGTGAGGCATATGCGATATTTACCTTATAAGAAGTCTTTTCTCTTGATTTGGGGGAGTCCGGAACCGTCTTTGGCGCCAAATGGGCCCCAGACATAACTACGCCCACGGTTTGTTTTACATCGGTGCATTGTATATATATATATATATTATATATAATATATATATATATATATATATAATATATATAATATATATTATAATATATATATATATATATATAATATATATTATATATATATATATTGGCCCCCCCCTTTTCAATTTTCTGGGTACGCCACCGATGGGGAGTATTGGTTAAAACTGCATATTTACATAAAAATTTTAAAAACTTGTGAGGCATATGCGATATTTACCTTATAAGAAGTCATTTCTCTTGAGTTGGGGAGTCCGGAACCGTCTTTGGCGCCAAATGGGCCCCAGACATAACTACGTCACGGTTTGTTTACATCGGTGCATTGTGGGGATAAGGCGGGGTCGCCGCGGGTGGACTACGAAGGGGAAAAACTACGGCGATGGAGGAATTTAGAGTTTATTTTGCGCGAAATTGTATTTCCAGGTGCTATATTACTGTGCTCTTTTCGCGCTGACAACACTATAGAGAAGACCTGAGGTAATGGCTGATGTGCAGAGGCTTCTAAACCAAGAAAACAGAGTCATAACAGAGCCTCGTCAAAAGGTAAGCAGCTGGTAGGTACGTAATGTGTCCCTACTACTTGCTTACTTCTTAATGAGACTCTGCTGTGACTGTTTTCCCCTCGTTTAGAAGCTCTGCACATCAACCATCACCTCAGGTCTTCTCTATGTTGTCAGCGAGCACGGAAATATAGCACTTGGAATATCAATTTCGCCCAAAACAACTCTAAATTTTTCATCGTCGTAGTCTTCTCTTTGTAGTTTGTATAATATTCATGGTTATGATAGTATTAAATACCTTATTAATTGATTTCCTTTTTGGGTTGTCTTTCTCATAATAAGTAGGGTATTATTCTAGTGTTTGCCCATACTCCCCCTCTCCCACAAAACAAGCTTGGGGACCTGGGGAATGCGGGATTTTTAGCGGGGGTACAAAATATGCGTCGCAACCACATAGTTTTTGAGTTTAGGGGTGTTGTAAAAATTGCTAGATCAAGGGAAAATCATTGGATTTCTTCTGAGTCCAGAAACGTGTGAACCTGACGATCCTCCACAGAATGTGACCGAAGTGTCGAGAACACCCCCAAAACCTCCCGCTAGGGGGTTAGGTTATATTTTGGTTAGGTTAAAGGTAGGTTATATTTGGTTAGGTTATATTTTGGGTTTGGTTAGGTTTAGTTATATTTGGTTTGGTTAGATTTGGTTAGGTTAACTTAGGTTATATTTGGTTAGGTTAGGTTTGGTTAATTTTTGGGTTTGGCAAATTTCTCTAGATATAAAGGGAATTACCCTAGATCTAGGGAATTTTACCCCCCATACACAACTCTTAATAATGTGTTTCCGACGCATAATTTGTTCCCCTCCGAAAACCCCACATTCCCACAGGTCTCCAAACTTGTTTGGTAAACTTGGAGAGTATGGGCAAACACTATAATTTTATATGTGGGGTTTAATATTTAATGTGGGGGTTTTTGGGTGGGGAACAAATTATGCGTCGGAAAAAACATAATTTAAGAGTTGTGATGGGTGGGAAAATTTCCTGGATCTAGGGTAATTACCTTATATCTAGAGAAATTTGCCTAACCAAAATTAACCCAACCTAACCAAATATAACCTAAGCTAACCAACCAAATCTAATCAACCTAACCTAACCAAATCTAACCTAACCCAAGGGGGGTTGGGGGTGTTTTTCGACACTTCGGTCATCATTCTGTGAGGATCGTCAGGTTCACACGTCTCTGGACTCAGAAGAAATCCAATGAATTTCCCTTGATCTAGGCAATTTTTACAACACCCCTAACTCAAAAACTATGTGGTTGCGACTCATATTTGTATCCCAGCCAAAAAGGGCCCGCATTCCCCCAGGTCCCCCGCATTCCCCCAGCAGGTCCCCAAGCTTGTTTTGTGGGAGAGGGGGAGTATGGGCAAACGTGCACTAGAATAATACCGGGGAAATTTTACCCCCTATACACAACTCTTAAATTTTGTGTTTCCGACGCATAATTTGTTCCCCACCCCAAAACCCCGCATTCCCACAGGTCCCCAAACTTGTTTTGGGGAAGTGGGAGAGTATGGGCAAACACTAGAAATTTTAAACCCAAAATTCCCTAGATTAGGGTAATTACCTTATATCTAGAGAAATTTGCCTAACCAAAACTAACTAACCTAACCAAACCAATATAACCTAAGCTAACCTAACCAAATATAACCAAAACCCAACCTAACCAAATATAACCTAACCTAACCAATCTAACCTAGCCTCCTAGCGGGAGGTTGGGGGGGTTCTCGACACTTGGGGCCCTCATTCTGTGAGGATCGTCAGGTTCACACGTTTCTGGACTCCCGAAGAAATCCAATGAATTTTCCCTTGATCTAGGCAATTTTACAACACCCTTAACTCGAAAACTATGTGGTTGCGACGCATATTTTGTACCCCAGCCAAAAATCCCGCATTCCCCCAGGTCCCCAAACTTGTTTTGTGGGAGAGGGGGAGTATGGGCAAAAACTAGAATAATACCCCACTTATTATGAGAAAAGACAACAAAAGGAACTCAATTAATAAGGTATTTTAATACTATCATAACCCTGAATATGTATACAACTACAAAGAGAAGACATGTTACAACCTACAAAGAGAAGACTACGACGATGAAAAAAATTCGAGTTGTTTTTGGGCGAATTGATATTCAGGTGCTATATTTTCCGTGTTGCTGACAACATAGAGAAGACCTGAGGTGATGGTTGATGTGCAGAGGCTTTTAAACCAGGAAAACAGTCACAGCAGAGTTTCCCTTAAGAAGTAAGCAAGTGGTAGGGACACGTTACGTTTCCTACCAGTTGCTTACTTTTGACGAGGCTCTGTTATGGACTCTGTTTTCTTGGTTTAGAAGCCTCTGCACATCAGCCATTACCTCAGGTCTTCTCTATAGTGTTGTCAGCGAGAACAGAGCACAGTAATATAGCACCTGGAATATCAATTTCGCGCAAAATAACTCTAAATTCTTCCATCGCCGTAGTTTTCCCTTCGTAGGTCCACCCGCGGCGACCCCGCCTTATCCCCACAATGCACCGATGTAAACAAACCGTGACGTAGTTATGGGTAGGGTCCATTGCAATGTTTTTTTATTGCATCTGGTCTTGGTCTTAGGGTGGGTGACCCCTCCGGCATACCAACCTCGCCGTGGCTCCCGACGTCGGGTCCTCATGCCGATGGGGGCAAAATCAGCCGTTCATGAAACTTATCAATGAAGTATCACGACGGTCGGGCGCCCCACTCACTATCGTGTACTGGGTGGAAAATGACCACTTCTTGCAACATTTAAGTCACATGAGCAGTGTGTGTGTGTGTGTGTGGTCACTGGTACTCAACCATTTCCGCCACTGCCTACCCCGTCTTCTCCCTCCCAATCCTCCCAATTTCATAATAAATAGTCTTGAGGGAGGAAGGACCGACAGCTTCACCCTTTTACCAGGCTTAACGCCTGGTAAAGAGGTTAAATTTTCAAAGGCCGACTTATTTTTAGCCTTGAGAATTATGATACCCGATTCTCTCACACACATACACATACACACACACACACACCACATGCACACACACACAAACAAAACAAAACAATAAAAGGCCTCTTCCATTTGTGCCCAAGTTGCATGAACCAGTTCTTTCAGTTCAGGGTTGGGTTCTGGGTTCAGGGTTGGGTTCTGGGTTCAGGGTTGGGTTCGCGTGTCACAAATGGAACGCAAAAACCCCGTTTTTTGTTTACAAACATACTCAGCTGGCGAGGCAAGAGAGAGAGAGAGAGAGTGGTAACTCAGCTAGCTGTTATGTGAAGGGATCATATCAAGTTTAAGACCGCGGGAATGCATGGCCTCCACCAGGGCCTCTGACCCTCTTGTATGCTGTCTGACATCCTCTCCGACTCGTGCATGGGGAAAACCCATCACGATAAGAGAAATAGGGCCGAAGGCGACCATTGTTTGTTATGAACTGAAAACTCTACCCAAGCTACCGACCTCCCAATGTGAGTAGAGAAAGTTTACGGGAATTCTTGGGTTCCTTGAACTGGTTCTTGAAATGTCGCAAATGAAAGAGGCCTAAAACATTATGATTCATACACACTACATGTACTACATGGAAAATATAGCCGAAAATGTTAATCATTTCATGATACGTTAGTCTAATAAAATAAAGAAGAGTCTCTTGAGTGAGCACGAAATTATAAACCGTACAGTAGCTTTACAACAGACATACACATCATTAACTTGTACGCATTGATAAAGAAAAATAATGTTGTTATGTTAAAGTAAAGTTAAAGTAAGTTGAAAAATGTTAAATTGATAAATAACAGCTGTTCATTTTTCATCCTTCCTTTGGGTGTGGTCGATAAAGGGGTAGATACTAGCTACCTGGGAAACCTGGGAAAGGTAACTGTGGTAGATGTCACTATCTACTACTAGCTCAAAAGCTAATGCGACGGAGAGGGAGCACCTAGGCCACGCGCCACAGCGTATGTCCTTATCTTTACCATTGCTATAAAAAATATAGTCAAGTCAAGAGAGACTGTACTTTGTATAGTATCGGCACTATCTTAAAGCAAGACAACGAATATTTACCTCTGTTTGCTGTTATGGCTGTAAGGTGCAGCGCATGTACTGTATATGCAACGCAGAGCTATTGTTACTCACTCCCAACCTCACGCGGTGATCGTAGGGAACTGAGTAGGAATACAGTGTAGCCAAATGTGGTGGACGTAAAAGCGCTGGATTGGGGTATGAAATGCGCTAGAAAAGTTTTCGTCTGGTCACCTCAGTGACCTCACGCCTTTTTATGTATGTATGTATGTGTATGTGTATGCATGTGCATATGTATATGTATATGTATATATATGTAATAGATATAAATATAGACGAGCCCTGGCCCCTGACCCTATATATATGCTAACGTCAAGATTAATTTTTGGTCTAGCATCAGTTTATGAGGTCAGGGGGGGCATTTTGGAACACTACTAAGACCATCTTAGGGGACTAAGACCAACTTAGCGCTAGGTGGACATTTTCGGAAGCAAATTTCGCTCCGCCTAAAGGCGGCGTCACACTAGCACTTTTTCCGTCTAGTTTTTTTCAGCGACTTTCTACAAACTAACAATTTTCTGACTGCAAAGTCAGCAAGCCGTCACACACACAGAATCGTTCGCCTGCATCACCAGTCAGCTGTTCGACTGTAAACAAACATGGTTTCTTTGTGGTTGTGGTTTAACCACTTTGTGGTTAAGATTATGTTTCATTAAAACCTATAAGTTTAGGTTATGTTTCATTAAAACCTATAAGGTTAGGTTAGGTTTCATTAAAATATAAGGTAAGGTTAGGTTTATTTATTTTATTTTTTTTTCCTTTATTTTTTTCTTTGCGCAAAATAAAACTATCTCCATTACAACACGCACCTATTGTAGGCCAAGAAAAAATAGTCTTTGTCTCTGAAAACGACCGCGAAACTCTCGTCCATTATTACCGACGGCTATAATACGTGCCTTGTAATGCATTAAGTTGTAGTAGAACAACTTCTTTCATGACATAAAAAAAAGTAAGCTGAAAGGCTTGTGGAGCCCCCCAACTTCTGCGGATTATGCACCCAAAAACATAGTTACCGAAATAGGAAATTTAGGTACTTATTACTTCTATTGCCGTTTCTTTAGCTGTGCTTTCCTGTGCTGTAGGTTGTTTTTTGTGCAATGAATATTCTAAATTCAGATAAGTGAGGTTAAGTTTTGGTTAGGTTAGGAGGCATTCATGATTCTTAACACCATGTGTGTCAGGGTGTGTCTGGTGAGTTCAGAATGGGGTATAAAACCTTTTCCCACACTCTAGGCATTCATGGTTCTTAACACCTGTGTGTCAGGGTGTGTCTGGTGAGGTCATCTTTGTAGTAAATCTTTTCCCACACTCTAAACATTCATAATTCTTAACACCACTGTGTGTCAGGGTGTGTGTGGTGAGGTGACCCATTGTAGCAAATCTTTTCCCACACTCTAAAACATTCATAATTCTTAACACCACTGTGTGTCAGGGTGTGTATGGTGAGGTGACCCATTGTAGCAAATCTTTTCCCACACTCTAAACATTCATAATTCTTAACACCACTGTGTGTCCAGGTGTGTGAGGTGAGGTCACTCTTTGTAGTAAATCTTTTCCCACACTCTAAACATTCATAATTTTTAACACCACTGTGTGTCAGGGTGTGTGAGGTGAGGTCACTCTTTGTAGTAAATCTTTTCCCACACTCTAGGCATTCATGATTCTTAACACCACTGTGTGTCAGGGTGTGTTTGGTGAGTTGACTCTTTGTAGTAAATCTTTTCAATCGAGTCATGCGAGAGACTGTTGGCTGTTATATAGAACCGGCTTTTAAATGTATCTACATGTACAATAGTCACTTGAATATTTATAATACTTCTAAACGTATTGAATTATAATTTTGCAAAAACTTACTGATTTATATCGAATATCTTTAAAGTAATCAGTATGGATTTTGATTTGGACTAAGAAAGTTGACTTCAACTTTGCAGACACAGACGATCACGAGCGAACTGCCTCAGACTTGACTGATGCAGACGGACTAACTAGTCAGAGCGAGAAAAAATTAGTCAGAGCGAGAAAAAACTAGTCAGAGCGACGAAGTTCGACTAACTAGACGGAAAAAGTGCTAGTGTGACGCCGCCTTAAGACAGTGCAGCGAGTGTAAACTAAGGCATAGTCCGGCCGCTAAGGACCAGATTTCAAGAGGATGGGGACATGCCGGATAAAAGCACCAAATTTTGTTCAGGCATTCTACAGGGTCCTAGCTATGATTTTGAGAGGGGAGACAAACGATCCAATTACTCAGAAGCCTCTATGAACCATTTTTGTGATAACGGCTAATTTTCACTTAGAAAAATCTTGATGAAATCAAGATTCGCCTTTAATGGCAAAAGAAATATTCCGTATATGCAATACATCCACTAGTTTGTTTTTTTTTTTCATCCCTTCTTATACTTCAAGATCACACTTTTCAAATTTACCAAATTTTACCAGGACTGCTGTGGTACACCTCCTCCCAGTGACTGGCATCACTACATTTGACGATTATGCAAGTGGAGTGTTTGTTCCCCACATCATGAGGCAACTGGAAACCTCTATGAGAGTAGATGTGGTATGGGACAGGTACCTGGACAACAGTATCAAGAATCAACCAGAGAGAAACGGGGGAAAGGTGTACGAAGGAAGGTGGCAGGCCAGACCAAGGTCCCAGGCAATTGGCCCGATTTCCTGCGTGACCCCCACAAACAAGGTAGAACTCTTCCAGTTCCTATCAGAGAAGATTGTATCCACTACTTCCCAGACGGAAAGCGGTCTTTGCAACATCTGGAGCCTCTGTAGTCTGCAGTTGGCACTGACCACTCGATGCCGCCATGTGACCACGAAGAGGCAGACACAAGAATTGTGGTCCATCTACAAGATGCCCTAGAGAGTGGATGCACCACATGCTTGGTACGCACCGTGGATACTGACGTTCTTGTCATCCTCATCGGGAAGTATCACTTTCTAGCCAGCAAGTATCCATCGGCTGACATCTGGGTCGCCTTCGCAGTGGCAAGAACTTCCTTTTCCTACACATCAATGCCATCTGTAGTACTCTGGCAAAGAGAAGTCCACAGCGCTACCAGTGTTCCACAGCTTCACAGGGTGTGATACGACTTCTTCTTTCTTTGGAAAGGGGAAAAAAGTCGGTTTGGGAAGCATGGGGTGCCTATACCGAAGTCACAGATGCCTTCAACTCATCGTGAACATCCACATGCACAAATCACCGTGGATTGCCAGGAGTTCCAGATGCTGGAACGTTTCACAGTCGTTATATATGACAAGACCAGCCCTCTGGTGTCGGTGAATGAAGCAAGAAAGGAACTGTTCTGCCAGAAAAACAGAACGATGGAGAACATTCCCCCAACTCAACAGGCCCTGCTGCAGCACACAAGCGTGCAGTGTACCAGGCTGGCATCTGGACAACCTGTCACCAGGCCCAACAACAGACACCAACTGCTGAAGGCTGCGGTTGGACACTGGATGCAGAAACAAAGTCCTGGTTCCTGTCTGGAGCTCGCAGCCTGCGGCAGCAAAGGCTGTAAGTGAACTTGTGAAGTGTGCCTGCAAAAGTGCTGCAGGTTGTGGCGGGAGATGTTCATGCAAGAAAGCCAGCTGGAAATGCACCGAACTGTGCAGCTGCAAATGTGAGAAGTAGACACATAATTACAATATGAATCATACCTGCATTGTGATACTGGGGGGAGATGCTGAGAAGTGCCATAGAGGTAAGGCGAAAAGAGCGCCTTACCCGTCTTCAGGCGCTTTTGTAACGGCCCGGCTAAGGCACAGACTAAAGCCCATGTACAGTCGAAAGTTCAGGCGCTTTTGCACTGCCTTACACCTCCAAAGCCTATGGCGTGGGCGTGGTCCGAGAATCCTACTAGCCAATCACGTTGCCTATCTGAGCGCTGCTTAGGCAGCTTCGACCAATCACAAGGCTTGAACACGTCTCTGCTGAAGCAAGGAATGTTGTCCCTCCCTCCCTAACCAAGCACTTATGGCAAGGATACACCGCTCTCCCCCGCCAAAAGCTGTTTCATCACAAGTTTGACGTTCATCGCAGGTTTGACCACTATATATTTTTGCATTGGGACGTGCCATACACCATGATAATCGTTAAGGTGTGCCGATTCCGGGACAGTGAGTGAAAATTTAATGCAAGCAACATTCCAGGAATAAGGAGAAGATGAATAAAAAAAGGTGAAAAAAAAGTTTATACACGATTTCATTTTGCTCTCATTATCTTATTATAGGTATAGTTTACTGCAAGTTTTATGCATCATGATATGCACTAATGTCTCGTGAAGATGATGGTATGTTCAGCTGTCCTAAATATCATCTGGTAGTATGATAATACCGTGTAATAGTTCAACATTTTAGTGCGGGCGGAGCACCTGCCGCCCGCCGCTGCCGCCCGCCCCTAACCAACACACAACACAACATTTCTTATCACCAGCATATAACACCCTATAATGCCGCATTAGTCTTGCACGATCAATTCATACATACCTTGCAACACTATTAATACGTAAACACCAATTGTTACGTTGTAGGAACTGAAACAAGGCTGTATTTGCTTTATAAACAGAAGATGAATGTCTGTCAAAGGCCCTCAGCAGCTCACTAAGTCAGGGTCTGACCATGCCTTAGTTTTCAGCGCCTTTAGCGGTGCCACTAAGGCAGCAATCTCGACTGAGCATAGCGGTGGGAGGGCGTTTCGCCTTACCACAGGCGCCTAGTGGGATAGGGCGCCCTAGCTCACTCTCAGCATCTGGCCCTGGTGCTTAACAAAGACATGGCATTCCTGCAGCTGTACAGGAAGAACATGATTGTTGTATAATGAGCTTAATGAATACTTATTTTTCATAATGCACCGTCAGTAGATTAACCACTGTCATTTTTGAATTGCAAGGAGTATGTTTTAATTCGTGTTCTGCTAATAAACTACATGGCATTTCGCGATGTCCGCAGGGGAGTTTAAAGTCGAATAAATATTGAATTTATGTTTTTTTGACAGCCATATTGGAATATTTTGTTCTGGAGTTATTAAATAATAATAATAAGATAACTTGCATCCAATAAACATTATCCTTATGACTATTCTTTTAAAAAACCCATTTACCCTAATTTCCACATGCGGAAATGTCAAAATAATAAAGAAGCGTTCCTTATAGCCATCTGAGTGATGGGATCATTTGTCTCCCCTCTCAAAATCATAGCTAGGAGCCTGTAGAGTGCCTGAAAAAATTTTGGTGCTTTTATCCGGCATGTCCCCATCATTTCACTAAGCTGCCGGACTAGCAGGGTTGGGGTCGGCTTAGCCCGCAATTTTCTTCGTCACCATAACAACAATGGTTATATTATTGGTTATATATTATATATTTTAGACTATAGCCTATATAGTATATTAGGCTGTATAATACACTATGTATAAATATATTATATATAATACTATATATATATAGGGGTGGGCTGGGTGGAATAGATATGATTTGCGACAGAAACGGTTAGCAGATTAATTCTAAACATATCAAAACTCACCAGAAAAAAAGTTTCGTTATTCACGATAATATCACATACTGGCTATGATGTGTGTGTGGAGGATGAAAAGGGAGAAGGAAGAGGAGGGAGAAGAAATAATAGAAGAAGAAAAAAGAGAGAGAGAGAGAGAGAGATCCCTCGGCGTGTTGACAATGCACTGTGACTGTAGCAGAAATACATATCTGGCAACTCAAGGAGAAGGAAGAGGAGGGAGAAGAAATAATAGAAGAAAAAAAAGGAGAGAGAGAGAGAGAGAGAGAGAGAGAGAGAGATCCCTCGGCGTGTTGACAATGCACTGTGACTGTAGCAGAAATCATATCTGGCAACTCAAGGAGAAGGAAGAGGAGAGAGAAGAAATAATAGAAGAAAAAAAAGGAGAGAGAGAGAGAGAGAGAGAGAGAGAGAGAAGAGAGAGAGAGGGAGTAGGAATAGGAGTAGAAGAATGAGAGAGAGAGAGAGAGAGAGAGAGAGAGAGAGAGAGAGAGAGTGTGAGAGTGAGAGTGAGAGAAAGAGAGACTCCCTCGGCGTGGTATACGCCGAGGTTTGTTTATACGTATTTCCCGCCAAATACAGACTTGTGTCGCGCACGCTGATTGGTTAAAATGGAAGTGGTGGCACTAAGAAGGTCTTAGCCTTACACGAGGCTAAGATGAACTCCGAAAATGCTTCCTTAGTAGTCTTCTTGGTCCCGTATAACTAAGTCGGTCTTAGGACGCTAAGAGGGTGTAGTTTAGAGCCTCTTCGAAAATGTCTCCCCAGGACTCCGCCTCTTGATCCGGTGAGATTAAGCACTACACTCTCCCTTCCCAGTTCTCACGGTCCCATCCCAAGCCTCTTGTTGATTTTTTTTTTTTTTTTTAGTCAGACTCTTATTGTTATTCATAAATTCACCGAAGTACACTCAATAGATAGTACACTCATACACGAACAAAACTGTATAACAGGTGATCTGTAGCATCAGCAACAATCAACTGTGTGTGTGTGTGTAAATGTGTGTGTGCGTACGTACGTATGAATGTGTGTGTGTGTGTGTGTGTGTGGCGTACGTGTGTGCGCGCGCGCGTGTGTGTGTGTGTGTGTATAAGTGTAAGTGTGTGTGTGTGTCAAGTGTGTGTGTGTGTGTGTGTGTGACTGTGTGTGCATGTTTGTTTGGCAGTCTGGCCACCGTGACAAAACTGACCATGCATGCTTCTATCACATGAGGTGGAAGCAGTGGCGTCACCGCGGGGTGGCTAAGGGGGACTTAGCCCCCCAAGTCAAGGACTCAGCCCCCCCAAAATTGCTGCTAGTAACCTGCTACCCAAAAACAATAAACAGGAATATTTATCCAATTTTCCATGCCAGAGCAAAATCTTATTTTTCACACTTTTATAGAAAAAATTGGTTTGATGTTTCATTTAAATTGTTGAAATATGTTTGCTAACAAACCTTGAAATTATTAAGTTTATTCTATTATAGAGATATTAAATTAAAATTTAAATGATCAAATTAGTTAATATGGTATGATGCATGGTATAACTCTATTAATTTATGTGTCATGTAATTAAAGCTTAATTCCACTTTCTTCTCTTATTTGGGCCTCAAAATTACCTGGAACTGATTCATTTTCAAAATTACCCCCCCGACCCCCCAGCTGGATAGGCTCGCTGCGCTCGCCCATCACCACCCCGGGGCTAAAGCCCCCAAATATTTTTTCCTGGTGACGCCACTGGGTGGAAGGGGCCAAGGTTTCGGTCCAGGTGTGAAAAGGGAGTTTATCTCATGGGAATTGCAATTCAGGCTCTCTCTCCGTCTAGCGGACGATAAAGGCGAATTTCGCGGACCACCCTCTCCTAACTCCCCTTCCTCCCATGGCCACCTGCTTCTCTCCTCCACTAATCCTTAAACTTCTCACCTTCATGCCAGGTCACAGAAAGATAATCCGGAAATACCGAGGCTTGACCTGGGCCGGCCTCACCACAGTGACCACATCCATAGCATAAATGGCAGTTTTTGCTTTAAACCGGGCGCTAGGAAAAATGCGCTAGAACATGCACCAGATTGAATAAAAATGCACTGAAAAACGCGCTATGCGCAAAACACAAAATGTACGCGCTGTTTGTGATGCCAATGCGTCAGAACTAGCGCGTTTCGCGGTGGTTTGGCAACACTGTAGGGATGTGCACCGGTTTTCGGTATACCGAAATACCGGTATTTTAGCACCGGTACTACCGGTATTACCGGTTGTTGGGTTTGTTCGGTGTACCGGTATCGGTATTGGTGGTGCATCGGTATACCGGTATCGGTATATTATTTGATCGGTATTGGATTTCGGTATTGTGTTTTTTTTCTCGCAACAGACCGGACTGCCGAGATACGTATGGTAGCGTAACGCTCATTGGCTCAGAGCCTCAGAATCTGAGGCGCGGTGTTTATCATTGGCCGATTACAGCTCAGCTGACAATGCCGCTCTGACAACCTCCCTCCCTCCCTCTACCCCTGAGGGAAGAGTCCCCCCCGCAAGACCATCACAGAAAACGCATCATTACATATCACACAGGCGTCACTATACAAATCTAGCCTAGATAAAATTTTCATTATTGTTATTATTATTATTGTTAGTATTAGTAGTAGTATTTTATTATCAATATAATTATTTCAAAGATATGTGTGTGTGTGACTGACTGTGTGTATTCATCTTCATCTAGTTGTATTTTTACAGGGCCAGAGCAACGCTCGTATGGCCCCGTCTCCATATCAACATTTTTATCATTCATCCTTAATGCTTTGTGTTGGCCGAAGCCACCACCCCGGGAGGCGGGTCACAAACCCCGGCTAACACCCGGTACCCATTCACTGCAGAGTGGACAGCGGCTCGGGTTTTAAGGAAACAACCCATCTGTTTCCGCTCTGCCCGGGGATCGAACCCAGGTTGTGAACCGAGCGTGCTTCCTTTGCACCACGGAGTACCCGTGTGTGTGTATATGTGTGTGTGTGTGTGTGTGTGTGTGTGTGTGTGTGTGTGTGTGTGTGTGTGTGTGTGTGTGTGTGTGTGTGTGTGTGTGACTGTGTATGTGTGTGTGTGTGTTCACACCTCAGATAAGACTGACCCCTCGTATCTTTACCATCTATTTTGAAGGAACTCGCGTTTCACGTGCCTCTGTCTACGGCTCTACGCCTTTGAAATAATAACAATAATAATAATTAAAAATAAATGATGAAATTATTATAATAATAAAAACAATAATAATAATAATAATAATAATAATAATGACAATAATGTCAATGGTATTAATGATAATAATAAGTTATAATAATAATAATAATAACTCAGATAAAATAATCATAACAATAATAGTGATACTAACAATAATATTGATAACAATAATGATAATAATAATCAAAATGATAATAATAATAATAATAATAATAATATTGATAATGATCAAAATGATAATAATAAAGATACTGATACTACCATCATACTACCTAGATGCACACACAGTACACACACACACACACACACACACACACACACACACACACACACACACACACACACACATACACACACACAGACACACGGCTACTCCTATAGTATATTAGATTACTGATGCAAAAAAAGAAATGGCCTACGCCAAATAACATTTTATTTAAGGGGGTCTATGCTGTACGGTAGGGGTTACTAATTGTAAAAAAAAAAAAAAAGATGGCCGACGCCAGGGGCGGATTTATGGTGTGCGAGGCCCAAGGCCGGTACGTGGGAGTGCGGGGCCCTGAATGAAATGTGGGGTAAAATTCTAGTCCTTTCCAGCCCTTATTAGTTTCTTTTTCTCCAGACCTTCATAGATCCCTTCAGATACCTCTAAAACGTAATTATAAAGTGGGGGAGAGATGCCCCCTTTGACGCCCCCTCCCCCCTATATTACCCCCGCCCTGGCCCCCAAACTAAAATTTCTAACCTAACCTCACTACAACCTAACCAATAACCTCCTAACGAGATGTAAGGGTGGGAAAGGACTACAATTTTACCAAGTTAGGTTAGGTTAGGTTAGGTTAGGTTAGTAATTTATTTTTTATTTTTTAATCGCTCCCCCACTTTATTATTACGTTTTAGAGGTATCTGAAGGGATTTGTGAAGGTCTGGAGAAAATAAAACCGCTAATAAGGGCGGGAAAGGACTCTAAAATTTTACCAAATGTGGTTCAGATTTCATATTAGTTTAATTGAAACTTTTTCCACCCATATTTTACATTACATTGATACTAATTCGTGGCATATTATGGTACATGCAATGTAACAGTGTTCGAGCAAATAAGAAATGTCCAGCATTCAGATTTTCATTGAAAACATATTTTTTCCTCTGGGGTGCGGGGCCTAGGCCATAGCTTACTCGGTCCCCCCTTAAATCTGTCAATGACCGACGCCACAGGAAAGTTTATTTTAGGGGGGTCTATGCTGTACTGTGGTCTGTGGTTTCCCGGGAGTCACACTAGCCCTGTGTCCGGGGGTAACGGGTTCTCACCCACCACAGGCTCTAAGGGCTAATGCCACGGAGATGAGCATCGCATGCCACGCGCAGCTAAGCGTATGCTCTCATCTTTACCTTACCTTTACCTATGCTGTACGGTAGGGGTTAATAATTGTAAAAAAAGAAATGGCCGACGCTATAGGAAACTTTATTAAGGGGGGGGGGGATGCTGTAGAGGTTAATGATTGTCTGAGAATGGACAAGTAAAAAAACACGAAAAAAACAAATACCGATACCGGTAATACCGGTATTATTGTACGGTATCGGTATACCGGGTATCGTAATTGATCCCGGGTGTGAGGACGTACCGGTATTACTCCGCAAACCGGTATCGGCATACCGGTATTTTCTTGATACCGCACACCCTACAACTGAGACCTGCTGACTGTCGAGTCACTGAAGCTTATCCCCACCCCCCGGACCCCTCCCCTCCCTCACTCTCTCTTTCTCAAGGTCACTGAGACGTAACAGATAGCAGGAGGAGAAGGTACTCGTCGGTCCTTGACATTACCAGTCCCTCCCTGCTTACATCGTCGTCAGAACACAATGATAGCAACTCTTCGTCCACGACTGTTATATCTTGTTATGCTCAGGTTGAGGGTGACTGTTCGCTGCTCGGAGGATGTATTCAACTTCGTGTTCTAAATGTTAATTAAAGTGACAGGGGAAGGGGAAAGATCTGGCAGCGGTAGGAAGAAATATAAACTCTGTGAGAATCGATAATGATAGCGATGAGTGATACTAATTTTAGGTCCCCTTAGAGCTAGTGCACTAAGCTATAGGATAGGAAAGATCGCTACCCAGGGCAAACCCTGGGTACACAGGCAACCAATTCCAACATCTGGTAACACATTACCAGGCTACACTAAGATAATCTGAAAAAGAAACATACGTCTGGCAACGCCGTGCCATCTGACCGAGGCCGGCTGTCCACCAGCCGGATCGGAGCCATCATTCTTCTTTTTGCCTTCATCACGTCAACACCTGCTCTCCTGTAACACGTGGTTTGTATTCAGGCCATAGGGTAAGCACCTGCTGTTTTTCGTGTTTACGTGGGTGTGTGTGAAGTTTTTACCCATTCATGCTTCGTAATCCTTCTGTAAGGTTTTACGGGGATGAGTGTAGTTTATTCTTTACCCTGGCCGGGGCCAGCTGTGTCTTAAATATTTTCGGCTGGTGTCTGTGTCTGTGTCTGTGGTGTTAAGCTACGCCCCAAGGGCGCGGCTTTCACCCTTTCTCCCCTGGGCATTATTTCCCCGCCAGGGCGTCCCTGGCCTGACACCTGGTCTGCCACGTGTAAGCTGAGATGGGGGGATGGTTACGTAGTTCTCCCAGCCACGCCCCTCCCCCGGCCGGCCCTCCCATGGCCGGTGCGGGGGGGGGTTCGGAGGTTCCTGGTCTGCCACGTGTAAGCTGAGATGGGCGGATGGTTACGTAGTTCCCCCCGCCACGCCCCTCCCCCCGGCCGGTCCTCCCATAGGCCGGTGCGGGGGGGTTCGGAGGTTCCTGGTCTCCCACGTGTAAGCTGAGAGGGGCGGATGGTTACGTAGTTCCCCCAGCCACGCCCCCCCCCCGCCGGACCCTCCCCATGGGCTCGTGGGGGGGGGTTTGGGGTACCTGGGTCTGCCACCCCCTGGCCTGCCACGTGTGCGCTGAGATGGGGGGATAGTTACGGTCGCTCTTGCGGGTGCCCAACCTTCCCCGCTCCCTCGCCCGACCCTCCCCATGGGCCGGGTGGGGGAGTTGAGCGGTCCTGGCTGCCACGTCAAACCCCCCCCCTTCCCGACCATCCACTTACCTGGGGGTCGGGGCAGTGCGTTGGCGATTGCAGGTGGGGGTTTTGGGGGCGTGTTTCGTGTTGCGTCTATCCCTTTCCCCCCTCATGTTTTACCCTTCTTTTCCAGGGATCAATTGTGAGGCCCAGGGCTGCTCGGTGTCTTTTAGGTCCCGAGGCCACCAGTTCTTGCTCCTCGCACGCCCCGTGCCTTCTGTCGGACCTTTTTCGTCCGCCGATTGCCCGGTATGCTGGGGGATGGCTGCGGCTCATCCTCCCGGAGGGGGGTGTCCCCTGCTTTACTGCGAGGCCTATGCTGACCTCAAGGATTTGTGGTCGAAGGTTTTGAAGTCTCGCCAACGCAGCCACTTCCGTCTGTCCGGGGCGGACCGGTCTCTGGTTCTCGACTGGGCCTCGCCAAGTCGTCCATCTCCTCCTCGTCTCGCACCTCCCGACCCCTGCCTCTGCTTCCATGAGCTCGGCGTCGATCGTGCTGCGGTGGAGCAGGATCTGGCGTCTCCTCAGTCCCTCACCATGACCGGACTCCCAGGTCGAGGACTTGCCGGCTGGTCTGTGGCTCCTACGGCTGGTCAGGCGTCTCCGGGGCCTTCCCCCCCCCCTCACCTCCTGTGCCTCCGGGGTTGTCGGCTTGGGATGTCTTCAGTGAACTCCTTCATGGCAGAATGGAGGGCCACTTAACTTCTGGGTCCTTTCCCTCCGACACCGAGGCGTCGCAGGTCCCCATCGCCTGCTTCCCTCTCACCGGTGCCTCCTTCTGAGTCTGTGGTAGTCGAGGATGACTACCTGGTGTGCTCCGACGGGGAAGAGGATGCTGCCCCTACCCGTGCCCAAGCGACGACGGTTCGGGACTTCCGCCCCCTGGCTTCCTGCCCGCCGGGGCCCCTTTCCCTCCGCCTTTTCTTCTGAGTGCCTTCTAGGTGCACTTCCCCTCGTCCCCTGCGGAGGATGCCTTGGGACTCCCTCCTTCTTCCTCCGTCCTGTTTACCTGGGCACTGATGCCACCGTCGATTGCTTGTGAGACGGTTGACGGGCGGCTTGTTGCCATCGGTCGTCTGGAGGACGGCTCCTGGGGCCCATTTCCCGGGACTTGGAGGTGCGTCGCTCCCGGGTGGACGGGGGACAGGAGTCCTTCCTCTCCCGCCGGATTCCTTTCTCTCGCCTGAACGCTCCCTCGAAGCAACCTGCGGTTTCTTCGGCGCCGCTTTGGATGCTCTGGCCTCCTTACTGGCTGAGCCTATTTTGGGTTTCCAGGGATGGCTTCCCGTGCGTGGAGGAAGCCAGGATGCCAGGGGGTTTTTCTCTCGGAGGCCAAGACCGGTTTTGCCCTGGATGAAGGCCGGCCTGGCCCCTTTGCCGAAGTGTGGAGAGCGGGTACCACCAGTGTGAACCGGGGTCCTTCTCCGTCCTGGGCCCCGATCCCGGTTCTCCCGGCCTCTGGTGGCTTTCACGTGTGATGGCTGAATTCCTCCGGGTGTCCCGTTTTTTTCTGCCAAGGACCTCCCGTGGGGGGCGCAACCGGTAAAGGAGGAGCTTTTTCCCCGGGGACTTTCAGGAGCGGCAACAGCCTCCCTGTTGACCTCTTCTGTTGCCTTCTTCAGTCAGCGGGCGGAGTGGCTCTCCCCCCTCGCCGTGGATCACTCTTCTCTCTCCCCGGCCCCCCGGGTCGGATGTCTGTCGGGCTTTGTCGCCCCGCCTGTGATGCATTGGGCGCCTCCCTCCTCCCGACGGTCCGCCCTGCCATTGACAGGGCCGTCACTGGCCCGCTTGGCTCTTCGGCGCGAGGCTTTTCGGGGCCTGCCGGAGCTGACCGACAGCAGATTCCCCGGGATTAGTCCCTTCGATTCGGAGGTCTTGTCGGAGCCCTCCTTGCAGCAGTGTCTCGCCTCAACCCCCCCCACCGTCACTCTGGTGTCTTCTCCGGCCCCCAGACCGTCTCGGCCGGGGGGTTCCGGGTGGGGGTCCGGCAGTGTTCGTCGGGGCTCTTCTCGTCAGGGGGGGCAGTCCAGGAGTGCTCACCCCCGTGTGGATGGCCCCAGGATCCTCGTCGTCCCCGTCGGGGTGGGGGCCCTTTCCCGGGGTTTAGGGGCTCTGGGGCTCGGGCCTTTCGCTCGGGCCCGCTACTGTCCACAAAGGCCCCTTTCCTCCAAGGGTCGCTCTCGCTTCTGAGCCTCCCCTTTCCCGGGCCTCTTGTTCGGGTTTCGGGCAGCCTGGCCGCAGAGAGGTTGGGCCGCCAGGGTGGTTCGAACGGTCTTTCTTGGCCCTGGATTGCCCTACCGCCCCTTCGGTGACCTCCTTTTTGGACGCCGGTCTCCACAAGTGCTCGCCCCCCCACGTGTCGGGCATGCACTCCTCCGGGGTTTGTGGAGAAAGGCGCGGGAAAGGTCCTTTTCCCTTTTCCCCCATTTTCATCGTACCCAAGAAGGACTCTTCGAAGGGGCGGCTTATCTTGGACCTCAGCCGCCTAAACGGATTTGTGCGCAAAACCCCCGGTTCCGTATGCTGACCTTGGCCCAGGGCCGCCTTGGCTGAGGCAAGGGGACTGGATGGCGTCCCTCGATCTCAAGGGCGCCTACTGGCATTCCCCATTCATCCTCGGTTCCGGCGCTTCCTGGCCTTTCCAGGTGGGATCGACACGTGGCAGTTTCACCAGACTGCCCTTCGGCCTCTCCATCGCTCCGAGGGTTTTTACGCGGCTCACCAAGGTGGTGGCTCAGCGGATGGTCTGCAGGGGTCAATTGCCTCATGTATTTTGGACGATTGGCTGGTGTCCCCGGGCCCCCTCTCAGGAGGAAGCGGTTCGCATGCTGAACCGAGCTTTGGCGGTGGCGGGGGAGATGGGGGTTCCTAGTCAACAAGGGAATCCACCTTCATCTGTCTGCCAGGTTCCTGCCCGGGGGTGGAAAATGTGTGGGCCGACGCACTGTCTCGCTTCCAGGGCTCGTCGGTAGAGTGGCAGCTTCAAACCCCGGGGCGCTTTGCGGCTCTCTGTCGGCGGTGGGGCACTCCGGAGGTGGACCTCTTTGCGTCCCGCCGCTCTGCCCAACTACAGCCCTTTTGACGAGGGGGGACCGGACAGCTGCGGGAGGCCCGGACGCCCTCACGGAAGACTGGAACAGGTGGCGCCATGTTTACCTGTTTCCGCCTCCCTGCACCAGCGTCCTCCTGAAGGTATGCAACAAACTGCGTTCCTACAGGGGCAAGGTGTTTCCCCCGGGGGCTCCTCTCTGGCCGCGCAACCGTGGTTCTCCGAACTGAAGGCCTGGTGTCCCTCCCCGGTTCCTCTAGGGACCCTCGCTTTGTTGGAGGAGCTCCCGGCCAGGCTTCTTTTTCCACCTTGAAGCTACACGCCTGGAGTTTTTTCCGTACCTCTCTTTCCCTCGGACGGTCTCGGACGCGGTAGCGGGGGACATGTTGACGGCTCTTCGCCCGTCCTCTACGAGACAGTATCAGTCTCACTGGAAGGCCTTTCAGTCGTTCCTCAAACTCAAGGGCCTCCGTGACGTCTCTGAATCGGTTCGTCCTGGATTTCCTCTCCTTCCTGGGCCCCCGACCGTGGGAGGTCTTTCCCCTACTCTCTCCCCTCACCTTGCGGCCCTGGCTGACCCCCTCAAATACGGTTTGGGGTTTGGTCCTGGACCGGCGTTCTGTGACCCTGTTGAAGAGGGGTTTGTCCACCAAAACCCCCCTCCCCGTCGTCCTGGTCCCTTCTGGTCCCTGGAGAAGGTTCTCCCGGTTTCCCGCAGGGGGACCAGTTTTGGTCGGACGCTGCAGGACCTCGCCTCCTTCAGAAGGCCTTGTTCCTGGTGGCCCCGGCTACGGGGTTTCGGGCTTCTCAGCTGAGGGCCCTGACCTGTTTCCCCCAGTGGACGACCTTCTCGCGGGACGGCTCCGCTGTCGCCCTCTCCCTCTCGCCCAAGGTGCTGGGTAAGAACGAGCGGCAGGACCACCGTCTCCAACCGGTCGTCGTTCCCGGGTTGGTCTGCTGGGGGACGCCGCCACCCCTTGTGCCGGTTTCGGCGCTCCGGTGTTACCTGGATGCTCCGAGCCCTGGGCGTGCGACCTGCAGTTCCTGTTTTCCGCGATCCTGTCACTGGTCGTCCCTCCCACCAAGGGGGATTGCCGGCCGGCTCCGGGGCGTCATCGAGTCGGCGGATCCGGGTCACGCCCCTCGCGCCCATGACGTCCGGGGTGTTGCTGCGTCTCTTGGCCTTCCTCCCCACCCATTCTTGGAGAGGGTACGGGAAGGGGGACAGTGGAGTACGGCCTCGTGCTTCGTGGCTCGTTACCTGTCCCACTCCGTCGTGGACCCCTTTCCCCTGTGTTGCCCTGGGACTCCCTCCGTCCCCGGGGGGGCTGGGGTGGTGGACGCCGGGCCTCCCATTGACGTCTCCGCTTGATTCGGGTGAGTATACTAGTGGTAAACGTTTTGTATTGTGCAGTTGCTCTTTTGCCTCCCCGCGGGGGTCGGGGCTTCTTGCCCCGTCTCCAAGTGGCAGGTAGCTTAGTGCACTAGCTCTAAGGGGACCTAAAATGACGGCTTTGAAGTATGAAAAGCCTATTTTTGGGTCCTGCCAGAGCTAGTGCACGGCTTCGGCCTCCCACCCTTCCTTCCCCGCCAAGTTTTCAGCCCCTCTCCCCGGGATGATTTTTTGGGATGGTTATGATGGCTCCGATCCGGCTGGTGGACAGCCGGCCTCGGTCAGTATGGCACGGCGTTGCCAGACGTATGTTTCTTTTTCAGATTATCTTAGTGTAGCCTGGTATGTGTTACCAGATGTTGGAATTGGTTGCCTGTGTACCCAGGGTTTGCCCTGGGTAGCGATCTTTCCTATCCTATAGCTTAGTGCACTAGCTCTGGCAGGGACCCAAAAATAGCGTTTCATACTTCAAAGCCGTCATTATAACAATAACGATAATGATAATAATAATAATAAAAATAATAATAGGCCTCTTCCATTTGCGACATTTCAAGAACCAGTTCACGGAACCCAAGAGTTCAGCGTTTCCATTTGCGCACGAAAACCTGGGTCCGAGGCAAAGCGCGTAGTGACTCAGCAAAACCCGTGAACTTTCTCTACTCACATTGAGAGGTGGGTAGCTTGGGTAGAGTTTTCAGTTCATAACAAACAATGGTCGCCTTGGGCCCTATTTCTCTTATCGTGAAGGGTTTTCCGCATGCACGAGTCGGAGAGGATGTCAACGGCATAAAGAGGCATACATGCCTGGTGGAGGCCATGCGCTCCGCGATCTAACTTGATATGATCCCTTCACATAGCAGCTAGCTGAGTTATATCTCGTTATCTCTCTCTCGTTTATCTCTCGTTATCTCTCTCTCGTTATCTCTCTCGTTATCTCTCGTTATCTCTCTCTCTCTCTCCTCATCTCTCTCTCATCTCTCATCTCTCTCTCTCCTCTCTCTCTCTCTCTCTCTCTCTCTCTCTCTCGTCTCTCGCTCTCTCTCTCTCTCTCTCTCTCTCTCTTGTTATCTCTCTCTCTCGTTATCTCTCTCTCGTTATCTCTCTCTCTCTCTCTCTCTCTCTCTCTCTCTCTCCTCTCTCTCTCTCTCTCTCTCTCTCATCCCTATCTCTCTCTCTCTCTCTCTCTCTCTCTCTCATCTCTCTCTCTCTCTCTCTCTCTCTCTCTCTCTCTCTCATTATCTCTCTCTCTCGTTCTCTCTCTCTCTTGTTATCTCTCTCGTTATCTCTCTCTCTCTATCGGTATTCTCTCTCTCGTATCTCTCTCTCTCTCTCTCTCTCTCCTCTCCTCTCTCTCTCTCTCTCTCTCTCTCTCTCTCGTCTCTCTCTCTCTCCTCTCGTTATCTCTCTCTCTCGGTATCTCTCTCTCCGTTATCCACTCTCTCTCGTTATCTCTCTCTCTCTTTATTCTCTCTCTCTCTCTCTCTCTCTCTCTCTCTCCCCTCTCTCTCTCTCTCCTCTTAAATTGCCTTTGCCACTGAGTATGCTTGTAACAAAAACGGGGTTTTTTTGCGTTCCTTTTGTGATCGCGAACCCACCCTGAACCCCGAACCCACCCTGAACTGAAAACTGGTTTTTGGCGCTTGGGCCACAAATGGAAGAGGCCTAATAATAATGAGATATTGATGAACACCTATATCTAAACAGGAAACTGAGAAAAGGATTCCATTCCCTAAATGTGCAGAAAATAATGATCACTGACAACACACAAAGGCACAATATATCAAGCTTTTTATATTGTTAATCATGAATTACTGAATACATGTAAAATTTGTGTGCATTTAAAATGTATTTACAAATGTATTAAATACAATTGATGTATTTAGTATTTAGTATTTAAATACATTCGTAAAATGTATTTAGTATTTGGTATTTAGTTACATTTCTCCCATATATTTAGTATTTAGCATTTAAATACATTCAATGTATTTAGTGCCCAGCTCTGTATATATATTTATATACCCTATATATATATACTAGCCGCAAAGCCGCCCTCCGGGCGGCCTTTTTGGCTAGCTCCTGCGGAGGCGTATGGTGGGCCTTCGGCCCACCACCTGTGTTTAGTGGGCCGAAGGCCCACCAAACACAGACTCTCCAGATAGCCCCTTCTAACTTTCCTGAAATCATGGTTGTAGAAATGTATGTATTAACGCCAACCCATTCACATTCATAGCCCCAGGGCCGGATTTAGGAGTGGGCATAGTGGCAGCTGCCCAGGGGCCCCCACAATCAGGGGCCCCCACAAATGGGGCAATCTGCAAACTGGTGCCTGCTGGGGTCTCCACATATTAATAATTTTTTTTTCTTATTTATTTATTTACTTAATACTTCCTTGTATATTTTTATAAATAAATATTTTTTAATCAAGAGGCCTTAATTTATAATCAAATTATTTATCTTATATCCAACTGCCTATAGTGGTAGTGTTGCTTGATTGCCCATGGCCACATTTCTAGGTTTAGAAAGGTCTCCCTCTAACAGATGTTAGGGAAAACGGGCACGCGCTGCTGATTAAGGGGTTTAATGAGCGACCCGTGGCTGATTTTGAGGTAAGTTTTTTTAGTATTTTTTTCATTTTCGATGTATATTTCGCTACCAATTAATGATTGCTGGTGTCCATGAATACACAAAGAGTGTGCTAGTAAGGCACAGAATACTGAGATATGTCTATATGTGATGAAATGAAGTAATGAAAGTGAACTCATATGTCACAGAATGCGTAAGTGTTTGTTTACATAAAAGTGGCGTCGTATCATCGTATGGATGATCAGTACAGTGGGATTTTAACACATTAACTGCGTATTGGGCCCCGTGTACCGAGCATTTCTTTCACTTCCT
>JACEEZ010017244.1:0-19185 GCA_016584305.1 Chionoecetes opilio
CCCAAATGCCCAGATTACAATTTGTAATGGGACGTCTTCTTTTTTTTGAGTGAATATACTAACAAAATTGGGTGCATATCGTGCGGTTATCGGGGCCTGCAGTCTACGTTCCCCAAAAGTGCGGTCTACAAAGATCCCACCGACCTGACCTGACTAACCCATAGCTTTTATGTGCATTCTAACAAGTCCACACCTGACCTGAGTACCGGGACCCTACTCAACCTTTAAAATGGGAATCAACAAAGTAATGTCTCAGTATCCTAAAATTCAAGCCGAAAACATCAGTCTGACACACTTAACCCTCTACAATGCTTTTGAAAGAATTCTAAAAGAAGTTTCATCTTGACAGAAGAAACAGCGGTTAAGTTTTTACGTGAAAGCAATCTTCTGGACACACTACAAGAAGCAGACCCTTGTCATCGATGTGGTAGTGTTATGTAAGAACAAAAAAAGTGACAGGGGTGGGGAATATCGGCCGTCCCTTAAAATTACACACAAACCTCGTTTTCCCCGGATATTGGATTTCCCGGACAAAATCGAGGTCCGGATTTTTTTTTTTTTTAACTTTGAAATGCCTGGTCCTGTTCGTAAATTTGACAAAGTTGTCGGCGGTCCGAGCTTTCTCCTGTCACCCCTGGTCAGTGTCCGCGCCTCCCGCCGGGTGGCAGCATGCTCAGCGGTCGTATTGTTACATTTGGGCACACAAAACATTCAGGGTTCACCTGCACAGCCTCCGTCAGTCACCGACTCCACTCCCCCTGGTGCAAGAAACATTTCTGAGACTATTAAACACTTTCTCCCGCCTCCTGCCAGGTGGCAGCATGCTCAGCGGTCGTATTGTTTACATTTGGGACACGGCACTCACGGTTCACCTGCACAGCCTCCGTTAGTCCCCTGCCCCCCCACTGCCCTGGGCAGGAACGTCTCTTGGGGACTATTGAACCACTTTCTGCTGCCTCCCGCCAGGTGGCGGCATGCTCAGCGGACGTAAAAGTCCACGGCGGGGTAGTTGATATTGTCGGTTGCCCCGGGCAGTAAATACTAGAGTAGAATAAACGTCGGGGATGGGTAATGGCATCGGACGTTTTTTTTTTTTTTTTTTTTTACTTGCGATTCCCGGACTTTGCGGTTCCCGGACCAGTGCTCCCCCCTATTAGTCCGGGAAATCGAGGTTTGTGTGTACGTACTAAAGTTTTGTTTTTTCTATAATACTCTCCTGCATAATAGACAATATCATATAGCAATAGTAAGTTGCAGCCTGAAGTGTAAAGGTGTAGTGTAAGTAGCGGAGTAAGAAATGTAGAGCACGCTATAGGGTTTAAAATGTCCCGGTAGACCGCACGCTATAGTGCAAATGTCCCGGTTAGACCCCACGCTATAGTGCAAATGTCCCGGTAGAACCCCGCCAACCCCATATAGTGAAAATGTCCCGGTTTTAGACCGCACGCTATAGTGCAAATGTCCCGGTAGACCGCACGCTATAGTGCAAATGGGCCCGGTAGACCGCACGCTATAGTAGCACCCAAACTTGAGTGATCATTGTTGAAGAAACGCAATTGAAACTACCTCCCATTTTCTATGCGTTGCCATGACAACCATTTTGGTCCGTGAAGTTGCCAGTGACTAAATAACAGTCAGTATGAGTGAACAAGAGTATATAGTTTAATAGCCTTCTGTGCTTCTTGAATCAGCTAAGAAAGATTATCCTCCTGATCCTTGATAGATGTCATTCTATCATTTACTCCCAGAAGAAATAAAGAAGGGAAAGGAGCTACTCTGCAATCTTTAAAAAAAAAATGTTTTCATGGAGGAGGGCCCAATGATAAAAAACGCAAGGATCTTCTAGAATTATTGACCTGCATAAAGGGACTGAATGCGAGTGATTAAAAACTTCGTTACTGACACCCATAAGCGGTTACCTCCAATGGGGTTGGAAAATTTTGGGGACCCATGTTGGCTAATCTCTCAGAAGAGGTTACAAAAATTAATAAAAACTGCTTCCCTAAGATCATGGGCATGAAAAAAGAGGTGTTAAATACTGCTGACTCAATGAGACAAGTGAGAGGAGATGTTTGTGATCTAAAAAGTAAGTTTTGCAAAGCTATTGAAGGAATAGAGGAAGCTCCCAAGGATTTAGTTAATGACAAAACAAAAGAAGATATAGGATTTGGATGCTGACCTTGAGGGAATTAATGTCCCTGAGAAGTGCTGTAACTGGCTTACAAAAAGACTACACCTTCAAGAAATGATGCAAGAGGACTATGCCGAAGTTTTGGGAAAATGCCTGCGTCTAGTACGGGAAAGAAGGCTATGAGGAGTCATAAAGAAGAGGAAGGCGTGGTGCCAGCCAGGAGCAGGATAATCAGGCACGAGAGGTACTGCGGGGTGTGCGCGAACGATAAAGAGGAGTGAGACAAGGATGAGGAATGAAGGCGTGAGGGGCAGCACTTCTGTGCCCATTTTAATAACCCTTAACAGGTGCTATTTCAAAAGAGGCAATGGAATTACTAACAAGTCATCTGCTGCGGAAATCTTGTAAACGATGATTTAAAACGAAGTGTAGAGCCAGCTGTGGGCACAAACTGGCAGGTGGCACAGTCACGGCGGAGAAAAAGGGGACTGGTGTAAGAGGAAGCGGAAGTGTGAGGATTTACCCTTTAGAGCTGTTACCAGATTTGTTGATATTTTCATAGGAGTAGACAAGCAAGTTGAGAAGGGGGGATATACAAGTTATATTAGGAAAGTGAGGGAGTGGAAATTAATTAAATATCTGAGCTGAAATCAGATCTCAAGATGTTAGGGCATTAAAAGGGAAAGTTAGCATTAACAACAGAGATACTCTTTTCAATCCTGATTTAGGGCCCTGAAAACATTGTAGTTGATAAATTCTATGACAGATCTGGAAGAAAAAACCCAAGGTATCAAGAGGGAATAGGGAATTTGGTTTAGTATTTTACTTAATTTCGGGTTTTTTATCCTTTAATTTTAAAATATTTTATCAAGATGGATTCTAAATATCTTAGTTTGTGACTTTTAATTGTTGTTCATTGATGAAAAATATTAATCTGAGCAGGGACTTAACTGGCTAGGATATGATTTATATTTTTACGGGAAAAATTTTTTTTAACTTTTTTAATACAAGAAAAACTGGGGATGCTAGATTTTATTGATAAAAAACTATGATTGTTTTGGAGTGGGTGCCCCCTTCTCAGAGAAGGCGCTAAAACCCAATGGCTGGCAGACAGGAAGGTGGGATGGCTATTTTATGGAGAAAAAATCTTAATTTAAAAATTAATAAGATAATTTTGGAAAATAATGTTATGGTATTGAATGTTAATATCTTTGGAAGAAATATTATTTTTATAAATGTGTACCTGAACAGTGATGTTTGGGAGATCTAAACACTGAATCAATACCTGAAATCATTGTCTTTGTTAGAAACTTTTATGCATGATCTTAATTTTGATTCAATTTATTTTATTGGTGATTTTTAATGCGATCCTTTTCTGGTAGGGCTTGGAAAAATCTGTTCAATTTTATGTCAAGAAATTTACTGGTTTGCTATGACTTAGACCTGCTTGGGAGATATCCCATAACCTTCACGGGGTATGGGAAACAGCACAAACAGGTGGCTGGACCATATAGTTGGTAGGCCTTGTGATCACATTGATGTCAGTGAAGCCAAGGTTTTATATGAATTATGAACGGTTCTGATCACCTGCCATATTTATAAAGATGGAATTTAAGGGAGTCCATATATCTCAAAACTATCTCTCCAAGCAATAACACAGATCCTGCACAATATTCCTTAAATTGGCATAAATTAGATGCAGATGATTTAAAGAACATAAAACAGACGTGTTGACAATAAACTAAAGCTTTTGCGCATGACTTAGCTCCAAATTGTCTAAAACGGGTTTCCACAACCCTTTGCATCAAAGGAAATAGATAAAGTTTATGATGCAATGGTAACAAGCATTCAGGAAGAGAGTGAAAAATATAAGATAAAAGTTGTTAAATGCAATAAATTCAAGGTTATTCCTGGATGGAATAGGAGGGTGAAGGAGCTTCATAGTAGAGCAAGAATGGCTACCTGGATTGGGTGGAGCATGGTAGACAGCTACACACCCACAAAACCATGAGGTCATGCTAAACCCCCAGAAAAAACATTTAAAGCAGCATTAAAACAGTGTAAGAATAATGAACAACAAGAAATAAGTAACAGTATCATATTCAAATTTAGAGATAAAAACAAAACACAATTTTGGAAAGGGGGTTAAGAGAAAGAGAGGAAGGGAAAAATCTAGTGGCATAATGATGGGATCTCAGATGATTCACAGATTGGGTCAGCTATTTGTAGGTCACTTTTTCAAGAGCCAAACTGGACTTAATACAAAGAATGACCCCTGATTTCCTGGGAAAAAATTAAAAGAAATGTGGCCTGTTTAAAACGAAAAGTAAACTTAAGAATTTCTAGTGCTACTATCAAAATATCTTATCTTCTGTGAAGATGGAGTTGGCCATGATGGGGAAATTCATCTGCTGTTCCTTAAGAATGCTTCACATGACTTTTTTTAATATTTGCCATGTTTTACAATACGTGTTATTCACATTTATCTTCCCGGTGATCTGCTAAGGGGCACTATTACTCCTTTTTCCTAAAGATAAGAAAAATACAAATGTTCCCTCAACTATAGACCCCTGCTGCAATCCTCATGTCTGCTGAAAATCTTTGAATTACATGTTTTAAATTTCTTAACTGAAAAACTCACTTTGAATTTTAGGCAGTTAGGTTTTAAGAAGGATCATCCACTACTGATGCTTTTTTTTTTGGTCAAAGAGGTTATGAAAAGCTACAGTAGCTCAAGGTCATCTTCCATTGCCACTTTGTTGATTTAAGTAAAGCCTTCGATAGAATTGATCATTTCCTGCTGGGAGAAAATGTTATCCTCAGGTATACTGTTGATCTGACTCTCACATTAATGCACTACTTTAGGGAAAACCCAAAAAGCACAAGTCAAAATGGCATCAGTCCCAAAAGTGAATTTTTTTTTCATTGAACAGGGAGTAAGGCAGGGAGGTGTTTTATCCCCATTTTTATTTAATTTTTATATAAATGACATTATTGAAAAAGTTTCCAGCTTGGGACATAGGATGTAGGCTTTGGTGTCCCCAGACTTAATGTTGTAGGTTAGCTGATGCTGGTTCTCCCGGCTGCGTCAAGAGACGACATGGAGGTATTATACAAATGTTTATGTAAGGAAACTGTAAATCACAAACTTGTGATAAACAAAGAAAAAAACCAGATGTATGAGATTTAAGTTAACAAAAAAAATTGTATTGGGTAATATAAACTTAATGGCGATGAACTAAAAGTTGTGAGCTGCTACAAATACTTAGGACACAATATTTCCTTCAATTTTTAAAGATAGTGATGACATCGATTTTTGGTTAAAATTAATTTTACTCATCTTTTAATAGTGTAAAATAGAGATTTTAAGTTTTTAGATTTAATGTTCTTATGTTTTTTTTTAACTCTTAATGCTGTCCTGAATATGGCTTGGCCCTATGGAATGATACCTCAGTTTTTTAAATCTTGTATTTTTAAAGCGTTTTAAAGTTGCATATAATAATGGTTTAAAACTCATGTCGGGAGTGCCTACATATGCCAGCAGCCACATCACTGCTGAAAACTGTAATAATTATTTTTAAGGCATCTCACAGCCCTTATACAAACTAGATTTTTTAAAAGAATGATTAGATCAAGCAATCCTCTCATTAAATATAAATTTATTTTTATACCAAAGGTCTTTTATGAATTATGTTAGACATTTATTTGATCAGTATTACAATATCAATATATTTGAAGAGGATCTGGATGTCATTAAGGCCAGGATAGTCTGGATACAGCGCATGAGGAGAGGCGAGGCCCCTGTTTACATTAGGATATTAATCCCTTCACAGCTTAAGGGTTTTAACTTTTTTATATTTCCTATGTGGTATACAAATGTATTACGTATTTTCGTTTTGTATATATATATGAGGGCCTCCGCATTGAAAGGGGGTTAAGCGCCAAAAATAAAATTTTACAGGAGGAGCGGTCAAAGTTCAACAAAGTGGTGGCAACTGTAACTTCGTTTCTAATTGACGTACAGTGCTCATTTTGGTATCAAAATGTAGCTCGTCACTTGACGATTATGAATTTCATGAAAAATATTGGAAATGTTGAAAAATAAATATAATAATATACTCGATATTATGTTTATTACAGTTGCATAATGTTCACTTTTGCTGAACTCTGAATGCTTCTCCTGTCACATATTATAACATTAATACCAATATTAATATTGGTACTAATAGTAGAAAATTAATGACGGTGAGCAAAACAGCATAATAATAATACAGTAATAATAATAATAATAGCAATAGCAATTTCTGTAAACACAACTAAAGGGATACAAAGATGGCGAGCGGCTCCAGGCCACTCACAGCGCGCCACGTCACGCACCAAGCACAGAACGTCACGCGCCTAGCGCGCGCTGATTGGCTGAACTCCCTACCCCGCTTAAACCCCACCACCACTAGCCCTCCCACAACCAGCCTCACTCACTGAACGGGAGATGATACCCTTTCGATGTGGACAAATGCCTGAGCCAAGGCACCTGACGCCCTTTCGGATACAGCAATGTTGTACTGAATACGACTTTCAACCCTATTGCCAGTGTGGTAAGGGGGTCTTCTCCACTTCCAACTGATAGAGGAAGGGCGTAAATAGTGCTATATGGTGAAATCAGCAAAACGGCCGTGGTGTCGCTTGACCCCTTTTCGATGCGGAGGCCCTCATATATATATATATATATATATATATATATATATATATATATATATATATATATATATATATATATATATATATATATATATATTTTATAGATAATATTTAATTTATATCAATTGATATTAATAGTTAGCTATCCATACATTTTGTTTATTTTATGTATGAGATTTTAAATTGATATTTTAAGGGAACAATGTAATATATACTTAAATTATCAATATAGATTTGCAATATGGTTTGCTAATCAACAATAACATTTGTTTTTTTTGTGATATCGTCATGTCGATTTTACAATTGTAAGTTTTAGAGGTAAAATGTACAGAACTACTACTATGTACATTTACTACTAATATGTCACACTACTGCTTGTTACTACTAACTCTATGTCTTCTATGTATATCTATTACTCTACTCTACTACGTACTTTACTTACAGTACTACTACTATGCTATGAACTACTACTTTACTATTACTACTACTACTTTACTACTACTAGCTATACTACTACTGCTATTACTACTACTACTTACTATTACTACTGCTACTACTACTACTACAGCTACTATTACTATTTTACTATGCTGCTGCTATTATTATTATTATTATATTATTATTATTACACACACACACACCAGAGGTGGGCACTTCCGCAAACCGCAACTTCCGCAAGTTCTAATTCGATTGCGGATTTGCGGGTTTGCGTTTGCGGAAGCACTTCACACACACTAAGGTGTGTGTGTGTGTGTGTTACGCAACTCATTTTTTAAGAATCTAGTCTCTCTTCCTCTTAAAGTGCACCAGATTGATGCATCTAAATAGTAAAGGCGTGCCCCGGACCACCTTAGAGGCTTGGAATCCCCCCACCATAGTTTAACCCCTTGAGACCAGAACGTGATTTCCATTGTAATTTGGGTACCATTAGACAATTTTTAGTGAATATAAGCAACATTTTATAGATATGACCTGTTTAGTATCCTTGTCCACTAACTAATTTGATATATTCAGTTACTTTTTGTTATTCTATGGCTAACAACAGATGATTTTATATAGAATAGGAAAGAGCTGGGCGTAAAGGGGTTAATACAATAGAACCCCAAACAGCATTTCGCATAGGGCCCCAAACAGCATGTCGCATAAGGTTCCAAAAGGCTAGAAACGGTACAGATCAGAGAGATCTCCCTCTCCAGGTGATCCTCTGGTGATCCAGGATCACACCTCTCTCTCTCTCTCTCTGTTCTGTAATCTATATATATAAGGTGTCAGTTTGTCCCATCATATGTATCTGCCTGTATAACTGTAGACTTATTTATTTTATCACTGCAATTTTTTCCATGTACAGGGAGGTCCCGAAGATACGAGCAGTTAGGTTCCATCTGGCATACTCGTAAAGCGAAATCTCGTATAACGAAACACATAACTAATGATAAAATATAGGTTTGGTTCCAGGACCCAATCAATAAAAAAATAAAAAAATAAATAAAAAAAGACATGTTTTCAAGCTAAAATAAACTATAGCAAACACAACAAACACACAGCGTCTATATTACCCACACTGTACCACCTATTATGTAGAAAAAGCATTCTGAAAGAGAAAATAGCACACAAAAAAATACACATAAAACTGCACATAATTAAGCAAAAACGTTGCAATTAACCGGGGCAAAAAAGGAGTGTTGGTAATTGGGGCCCCGCCGGTGGTGCATATGCAAGTACCCGGGAGCTAGGGGTGACTTGGTCCCAAGGTTGGGGCCCCACACCTGCTAATTACCCCTAAAGGTCAGGCCTCGCCATATGCTTAATTACCCTTCAGGTCACGGCCTTGCTAGGGGTGACCTGACTGCGGTCCCAAGGTTGGGGCCGCACACCTGCTAATTACCCCTAAATGTCAGGCCGCGCCATATGCTTAATTACCCTTCAGGTCACGGCTTGCTAGGGGTGACCTGACTGCGGTCCCAAGGTTGGGGCCGCACACCTGCTAATTACCCCTAAATGTCAGGCCGCGCCATATGCTTAATTATCCTTCAGGTCACGGCTTGCTAGGGGTGACCTGACTGCGGTCAACCAAATGGGAGTGGTAGGGCGCGCATGTTGAACTTGATAATTTTACTCACCCCAGTTTGAATGTCGTATCATTGGATTTTCGATCTTGTATATTGAAAATAGACCCTAATTTACACATCTCGTATCATCGGATTCTCGTATACCGAATGCTCGTATAACGGGACCTCCCTGTACTACCGTAGATAACACTATAGTCGCCAGTCACTCGCCACTGCACTAATGTCGCCAGGCACAATATATTACAAATTTTAGCATCACTACAGACTTTTATGTGCCACTGGAGACATGCAGTGTGATGTACATAATATAAACTACGTACTGTGCATGCGTCTTCAGTGGCACATAAAATCTGTAGTGATGCTAAAATTCGTAATATATTGTACCTGGCAACATTAGTGCAGTAACAAGTGACTGGCGACTATAGTGTTATCTACGGTAGGTATTATAAGGTAAAATAGTAGTAGTAGTAGTAGTAATAGTAGTGCAGCAGATAATCATAACAATTGTGCAAATTATGACTAAAGCATGACATTTTTACCAGTGTTAGTACATACCATAAGGTTCATTTTCAGATCGAGAGGTAAGTCAGATTTGACCTCTGAGGATAGTGAGGTCAATGATTACATTGAAATTGTCATTTTTTCACGATTCTGGTGCAGTTTGTCTGTTTTGGGAATCATTAAAAAGGTATGTTGCCATGTGTTGGTCCCTTTATCTTCTGGAGAGCCTATTTATACATAATCACAGGATGCAACCATGACTGAACAAGTGCTTTAAATGAGGTCAGTGACCTCAGAAAACAAATTTATTGAAATACACATTTAGGTTATTGTGGTGTCCAGAACAGCTTGCATGAAATCGTGTTGTAAGATCATCTGTGCAACCTTAATTTTCAATGTGCACTGAACATAGTCTATAAGCTTAAAGTACAGTGAGGTCAGTTACCTCAGACACATGTATAGTACATACCGGTACATGTAATACACACACATTATCCATATAGACGGCTAGATGCATAAATATAAAGGTGTCTGATTGCACCTAACAGTCTCCCAACAGTCTAACAGTGCTTGATGTTCGCCCCATCGAGGATCATGTTCACCAGAGCAAGGAGGGATGGTGTCACAGAATCTTTCTGGCAGTCAGCGTGGAGCGCACCGTCAAAGGTGAACCTGGTCTGAAACATTTCTCTATGTACTACCTGTGCTGCTCTTACATACTAGGTGCATGGCATCACTGTCATGATCACAAGGCCTTCTTCAGGGCGGGACCTATATCTTCAAGAGAAGTGTGTCTCGGCCCTGAGAATGGGCTCTCAGATCAGGAAGCACAGAAAGAAGTCTGTCCTTCAGTCTGGTTGTGTGTATTGTTGGTTACCGTGGCACCCAGCTGCTCCAGTCTCGTCTTGTAGAGGTTAGCCACGTCTGAGAGTTTAAATACAGGGGCATTGTCCTCATCTGCATGCATGTCCTCCATGAATACCCCCAGCTCAGCAAAGGCTATGCCATGCAGACGATCCGCATCCTCGTCCTTGAGTGCGGCTGGTCTGATTTTGTTGTATAATGCACGGAGACAGTTGCGATGGTATTTTGCCTCGATGGCAATCATGTCTCCTGCAGACAGCTTGGCCAGCAGTTCAGTGGCACATCTTCACACGTTCTTGTCAATTTCCTTTGTAGCTGCTTCGTGCAAGTCTGCAGTGCCAGCTGGCTTATTGCAGAAGAAACAGATAGGCTCGGTTGACTGTGGAAGCCTGTGGGCAGCTGCTGATCGTGTGTGCACGGTTGGAGTACCGGTACTAGATTGCTGTCCTGAAGCTGATTCTGCTCTGCTCTGCTGGTCAAACATTTATTTGTTAAACTTTAAATGACATTTCTTGTGCCACTGAGCACTGTGTGTCCTCAAGGTAGCTTCTACGCCATCACCATCATACAGTCTGTTCACGTTGAGTTCCATTGGCATGTGCCGAAGTCCCTTGAACTGGAGGTCTTCTGTCAATGATGCATAGCCACTACCACTCGGTTTCATGGTTGATCTTAGTGGGCACTGCAAAGGTTCATCTGTCTCTGCTTGGCAAAGAATACAAAGCTCCCAGTTAGTTCTTGGGGGTGGTCTTGATTGTTTGGACATAGGGGGCTGGGCTGGGTCTATGAGGATAGACGTTTGCCATAGTGACGATCGGGGTCGGGGATGTTTGATTTTGGTTTGATCATCAGGCAGGAATCTGCAACAACAAGTACAACATTGTTTTAGTCCCCAGCCACCAAGTTTACATTCATTGGCATCAAATTTGATTTTTGGGGTAATTGACCTTCACTGTCCTCAGGGGTCAAAGCTAGACCCTGAAAATAATTACCAACGCTTGTGGAATTGTAGACATTTTATTGGAACACAAATGCAGGGTTTTGTAATTTTTACATTAGCCAATGATGCCAAAATCAATATTTTGATACTTTTGGGTCATTGACCTTCAGGGTCCCGAGGTCAAATCGCCTTCCCTCCCGATCTGAAAATGAAGCTTATGGCAGTACTAACACTGGTAGAAAATTTCATGTTTTTAGCATAATTTGACAATTCTTATGTATGAGAGATTATATCAGCTGTACTTTTAGTATTATTTCAAAATTTACAAAAAATATTCAATAGTAGTTATTGGGTGTCCCAGGCTTGTATTAGTGAAAATCAAAAAATGATTCAAGCCCAAGCAATGCTGCTCGGCCTTTGTCAAATGAAAGTGATTCCCCCAAATTTTTTCGTAAATTGGGCAATTTTTAAGGGGTCGCGCAAAACGAACTTTTTGATAGCCCCCTTAAGATTCGACCCATTACTGCATTCTGACACTCTATCTTTTGAAGAGCCTAGGTACGGGGAAAACGAATGTGAAATATTGTATGTTTATTTATTATTTTTTTCCTCCAACGCCTTTTTTTGATTTTTCCCCCCTTGTTTTTTTTAGGGAAGCTTCGTGGGAGGCGGGAAGCTTAAAGAAAAACTGGGCTTCCCGTTCGTCCTTCGTCCGGTTTTTGCCGAGGAACTTGAATGGGGGCTTTCCTCGTTCTGCGAGGTCGTTCGGACCTTCAGGACACCAGCCCGCTTCTTCGCGCATTTGAAACCAAAATGTTTTTTCATGTTTCAGGACTCACCCAAAGGAAGGTCGGTTGCTGGCCTCCTAGTAGATTTTTCAAGACCGCATCGACCGCACGAGCAGAAGGCGGAAAGGGGCCTGTTGGTTTGATTGGTGTCTTTGACTCGGGGCGCCGGGATTTTTGGTCGTCGAAGGACGTTATCCCCCTCCCCTCTCCGCTTTGCTTGGGGTAGCGGTCATTGAAGATGGCCTCCGATCAGGTTTTGGAAAGGTACCAGAGATGGCGCATGGCACTTTCCCGCACCGACGAACCCATGTCGCGACCCCTCTTCACGCAGGATGAAGTCCGGGGTCGTTCTTGGCTGCGTAGGAGGGAAAATATTACCTCTTTCCAGTATTTCGCGTGACCAGGGTCCAAAGAACGCAACTTAACGGATCCCCGCCAACCCTCCCTGCTCATCCCAGCGGTATGGAAAGCAATCTTCAGGCATAAGGGCCCTTTGGCCACCCATCGGGCCCTTTGGGGAAAAGCACCAGGAGACGGAAGGATGTAGGGACTCCTCCTCCGGGGTGGGCCCACATGAGCAGGATGATCTTTTTGTAGTCTTCGCATGGATGATTCCACAAGCAAACTTTTCAAGTGACCGAGCATCTAAAGGGCGGTGAGCTTCTTCGTCGGATACAGAGCGGTCGGTGTCGGGGGTGTGGTGGGCTCTGGTCAACGATAGGCCAACATTCTGGACCCTCTTAAAAGGGCGATTTTAGGGCCAGGATGGACCCATGCAAGCCTCGAGACATCCTTCAGAAAAACTTCCGGGATGTGGTGGGGGCATGCCAACCCACACCGGGGGTTTCCCAGTGCACGTTCAATTCTGATCACCCCCTTAAACCCCATCCCCGTGTTGGCCGCTGTCGGTCTAAGCCATTAAATGATGTTGCCCCCCAAAGCTGTTTTCCCGCCCCAGTTTCAAGAGGGTTTCCGAAAACAACTTGTCCTGTCCCGTCTGCAGACACGGGAACACCCAGAGTTCCCCCGTATCCCCCTGGGAAACCAAGAGGGCCACCCCTCCTCCAATGACCTTCCACCGCTAACTGGGGAAAACTTGCCGTCCAAAGCAGGCCAAAGGGACTTTTAGGCTTGAAGGGAGAGACATGGAATCTCTTGGGTTCTTACTCTGGCCCCGGGGGATCGAGAAAGGGACCAGTAAATGTTCAAGTCGGGGCCGAGGCTCATTGCAGCAGCGGCGTAGGGGGATGTCCAGACGGTGGGCAGATTGTCGGTCCAAGCAAGGTCAGCTCCTTGGGTGAGCTTATTTTCTTAGGAGGCACGGCGGGACATTTAGCTGGTGTCGGGGCTTTGAAGTCGTTTTCCCCGGTTTTTTTGTTGGACGATGAGGATGTAGTAGAAGACTCCAAAGCCACGCACGATCAAGAGTGGATGACGAAACAGCCGCGTCCCCCTTCTTTATCTCCCCCATCCCTTTTTTTTACGTCGCTTCTCCCCCCTTTTGTCGCTTCCAGCTTCTCGTCCAGCCCGCCACGGCAACTCTGCCGGGCCCCCTCTGGGCCTCCAAGAACGCCTTGTCTTTCCCGGGGGTCTTCGCTTCCCTTGCCTTTGGGAAGGCGAGTCGAACATGTTTGGGCGTCTCGAAGAGACTCTTCATTCTTCCGTTCCCCCTTCCCTGACTTGGATTTCGCCCCAAAGGGGCCCCCTCGTAGTTTGAGGATCTTTTCTTCACCCCGAAAACATCCGACGTCGGAATGTTCGCACGTCGCCCCACTTCCCCGACCTCAGCGGTAAAGCTGCTGCAGAAAAGAACCTCCTTCGGGTCTTGTGGGGGAACAAAAACACCTGGAGAAACCCCCCTCTCGACGAAAGACATTCCCCGGGAATGCGATGTTGGGGATTCCCAGTAGCCTACCAGTCCGTTAATTTTTTCAACGCCTCACGTTTGACCCGGGAACACAAAAGAGACCAGAATACATTTTTTGATTTTTCCGATAAATACTCATAGGCATTTGTACATTATTTATAGTGATGGAAAACAAGGGATACGGCAGGACACACTTTTAAAGCTAAGTTCACCTAAGAATGTTGTAATATAGATGTAGTGAGAAACAAACCGACACAAAAGGGCACCACAGCGAAACTACCTCACTCTCTGACCCGAGCAGAAAAATGAAGAAAAGCGCGACCAGTAAAAGACGAGAGAGGAAGGGGTGAAGTTTTCCGATTGAACTTGTCAGACAGGGAAAAGGGCAACAGTGCTGGGGTGTGTCCCATACACATGGTTTTTGGGAACCCTAGTAGTTTTTGGCTGCCCTAACTAAAAACGTCAAATGGTTCCGGGACTTTTTTTAGGTTATGATTAAAAATCCCCAAAATAACATCTTGAAAAATTTACTTTTTATTTAATGAGTTTTGTATTCTGGATGTTACCAGGGTTAGAGTCTTTTTTCAGTATAAATTTAGTACTTTTTGGAAATGTGAGTTTATAACGTATTCAGCGTTTCAAAAAAAGTATAAAATTTATTTTAAAATGCTTTAAAGAACTGAGGAGGACATTCCAGTCAATTGCAGATAGGCTAAAAGGTTTAAATGGTTATTTTTAAAAGCCCTGTCAAATGCCCTGTAGAAAATTTTTCCAAATTTTAAAAACTTTTTCCCTTTTTTTCAATTAAAGGGAAACCCTTGTTGGAGACGGGTAAATTTTAATTTTTGATGGGTGTTTTTTGTCTAAAATTTAAGGGATGCTCCCTTTTAAAGTAGAGCCACCCGGTAAAACACTACTACTGGGTTTTGGTGGGGGTTTTGGGGGCGGGGAAAAAGGGCCCAAAACAACTTAAAAACCCTGAAAATATACCAAAAAAGGTTTTTTACCAAGCACACACATTTTTTGAAAGTAAACCCCTGAAATTTGCCAACCTAACAACGCTGGGGCCATTACTCCCTCACAGAACCCCAAAGGGCCCCCGGCGGGCCACCACAGATGTAACACACTGCCCCCCCCCACCCTTGCCCCACTCCCAATACACGGGTACAACCCACTTTTTTCCAACAACAACCCCCTCAAAAGTGGATCTTCATTTTGGGGCAAATCCCCCCTTTTTTTTGAAACCCTTTTCTACAAAAAATCACACTTTAACTCCCGCAAGCCCCGTTGGGGCTAAATGGGGTTTGTTTTAGTTCAGGGAATTTGGGATAAAAATTTTTCCCACACTCAAGCATTAAAGTTTTTAAAACCAAAGTGTGTTTAGGGGGTGTATGGGGAGGTTACCCTTTTTACAAAAATTTTCCCCCCACTCTAAACATCATGATTTTTGACACCACTGTGTGTCAGAGGGTGTTCGGTGAGATTAAACTGTATAAACTTTTTCCCACACTCAAGACATTCATAATTCTTAACACCACTGTGTGTCAGCGTGTGTGTGGTGAGGGAACTCTTTCGAGTGAACATTTTCCCACACTCTAAACATTCATAATTGTTAACACCACTGTGTGTCAGGGTGTGTTTGGTGAGGTCACTCTTTCTAGCAAATCTTTTCCCACACTCTAGACATTCATAATTTTTAACACCACTGTGTGTCAGAGTGTGCCTGGTGAGGTCACTCTTTGCAGTAAATCTTTTCCCACACTCTAAACATTCATAATTTTTAACACCACTGTGCGTCAAGGAATGTCTCTCAAGCCAACTCTTGCATTTGAATGTTTTGTCACACTGTTGGCACTTGAGCTCACTGTCTGCCTGGTGGCCTGAGCTGCCTGCCTCCTGGTGATTCTTGCCATCACACCTGTGCCTCCCCACACCTGAGGCAGACTGATCCTGCTGCTCCCGGCCACTCATGCAGCTGCCTGACAGCCTCTACCGTAGCAATACTCTCTCAGCAGCACACGCGACGGCCGGTCCTGCGGGAACCCTCGGGGATGCCGGAGCGAGCCGGGTCAGTGCCGGGCGGAGCAGCCGGCTTGGACTGTGACCTCAGCACCTGCAACAGTGGTGACAGTCTGGACACGAGAGCCACGCGCTGCCCTGATATACTGCACAGGACGGTGAACCATTCACTCAATATTGTGGACCCAAAAAACTGGTGTCCACACTCAGGCCATGGAATCGTACTGGAAGAAGCATAAATAACACATGAAGGTGATGGCAGGATGCAGGCTGGACTTTTTGCATTCTGACCTTCAAGAATTCAAATGGCGTAACAAATGGTGTAACAGTGATTTCAGGAACGCTTTAGAGAACCTATGTGCTCATATTTCCTGCAATATCCTGTGTTATAATAAAGGGTAATCCGAATAATGTTGTTTTCCTTTGATCCATATACAGTTTTATTTTTATTCAAATGGTGGAGGGAGAGTCTTCATAAGAGTGGGGCTGGGTGGGAGGTTTTCAGTGGTGTACTTTTAGGTGAGGATCTTCAATGATCCCTTTATTGGCAGGGAAATCCAAGGTAGGTTTGTTAGGTTAGGTACATTTGATATCATATGAGAACAACACTATTTATGTGGTCAGTTTGGCTGTGTTGGTCATTATTTATTTCCATTTTCTCTTGCAATGCACTAGTTTGGGATGTTTTCCATCAAAAACTAGTGCATTGGAAGGTTGGAAGCAAGGAAAAACCAATGAATTGTGACCAGGAAAGGTTGATACAGTAATAAAAAACACATCAAAGCTTAGCAGAAAAACGCAGGTATGTCCACTATATAACCCGCTGAGTGCCAGGTCCGTATATATACGGACTAGGGTCTTGTCACGCCCAGTGCCAGGTCCGTATATATACGGACTCGCCCAAAAAAATTCGTTTGCAGCGAAACTACTGCACCTATGGCTTTCATATTTCTACCAAATGTACCTTACCCTTTGATGTGGAATAACAAAACACATCTTGACCTCTTTGTAGGCTTTACTTAACACAAAACTCTTGTGCATTCCTGAAACAATATTTTCAGTATCAGAGTGGAAATTTAACACGCAAGATAAACACTTATACACAAGTAATATACATTCACAGTATATTGGAGGAATACCCACCTGGCTTGGTTGCTTGCTTCTGTAGGACTGATCCACACCTGCTAGCTCCTTTACCACCTTACTACTACGCGGTGTTGCCAAATCTACGTAAATGACGAACTACCACAACCCATCAAATAGTTACCTTAGTATATGACAGTAGGCCAATCACATAGTTATCATCAACTAACTATTACACCCTTCTGGCTTCTGCCCCTACAAACACCACCCCCTACCCCCAACCATTCTCCGACAATGGGTCGCCGCGTAATCCTAGTCAGGGCATTTCATAGGAAAATGAAAATGCGCCCGGAAAACCATGAAGTGGTATAAGAAAATGTTTTTCCACCTCCTAGACCTGGCACTCTACAATTCCCATGCTCTATACCATTATTTTATACCATTATCATACCCCCCACACACATACACACACACACACATTTTTCACAGCTTGCCGCAGCAGAATTCACCCAAAAACACACACACACAGATAGGGACGACCAGCCCCCTTTTCCAGTCAGGAGGAATGGTACCTGATTGCCACACGGCAGTCAGGACAGCATGCAACCCGCGGATCATGGCCTCACCCCCAGCTTTGAGGAGGCTCCGCACTGATATTACAAACACCAGCTGCCTTTCCACCCTCAACTTTGCTACAGCCTCTCTGACTTCGTCAAGAGAGGGTGCGGTTTCGTCAATGGGAGGATCGGCATCCACTTCCTGTAACCCAGTGGTGTGAAGCTGCTCAGTTGGAGGGTCCACCGTGAACAACTGCCCAAAGTACTCAGCCCAACGAGCCATCTGCCCATCCATGTACGACACGAGGCGCCCATCTGCTGTTCGAATAGCACTCGCCCGAGAAGGCGACTTGGAACGGAGCTTCTTCAGGGCTCGGTAGGCGGGTCGGAGGTCATAGCGTTCAATGACCCTCGACATCCTCAGCGAGACTCCTGACATACCTCTCCTTGTCTCTCCCCAGGAGGGTTCTAAAAGGTTAATGAGCCTTAGTCTACCTGCCTCAGTGGTAAACATGCTTTAAATGCATGCCCTATGAAGTTATTGTATGAGATATTGGTTTGGTTAGTCTTGTAAATTTACCGAGGCATTGTCTCTGTAAGATTTACCAATAATTGTATTGGAGAAGAGCATGCAGTTCTTTAGATAAAATACCTAGTACAGGCGTGTAGTTAAATTAAATCTTTGCCCTATTTACAGTTCCCATTTCGAGCTATTGCAGTAGATATAATATCAACACAAGCTAAATTCACATGGTAACAATCAATAACATGGGGCACAAAATCAAAATAACTCTGTTATAATGGACGAGAACTGCGCGGTCGCTACTGCCGTTACCACTTAAGTTTTCTAAGCTATTTTTTTTCGCAGTAAACTGTGTACTCCAGCAGTACTCTGTGTACTGTGTACTGTGTAATCCACTTCTGCGTAACCTTCAAAACTTATATACATATTGAAGAAATGACATTTGTCTAATATTGCATACAGGCACACCCTCCCTGTCCAGAGACCCACCCATCCTTTAAGAGGTTACCGTAGATAACAGTTAAGTCGCCAGGACAACTTTTTTTTCTGTTTACAGATGTGTGGTGGCGTTAATACTTACATTTCTACATGCATGATTTCAGGAAAGTTAGAAGGGGCTATCTGGAGAGTCTGTGTCATTTTGTGTCTTCATCTGTGTCATATTATGGCTATAAATGAACAAATTACAAAAATATCTACAAAGTGGCTACCAACAGTAGAGTCGCCATCTAGTGTTTATTTACTGAGTGTCGTACCGCTGTCGTCATCGCCCGAAAAAAAAACGTGTAGCGAAATTTGAAACCGTCTATACTTGCAGATACAAAGGATAAAATAATGCTGAAACAGGGTAGATTATACAGTCATGATATAAACTACTGTGTATCATCTTCAGTGGCACATACAAATCAGTAGTGATGCTATAATTCGTAATATTTGGCGGCTGGCGACATGACTGCAGGTGGCAACTTTACTGTTATCTATGGTAGGTTAATAATCTCGGCGGGGGGATCGAGGGGATCTGAGCTCCCGTTGGGAGGTATTTTATTGTTACTTTCACCTTCCCCACCCGTAGAAAAAGGGAAAAATATTTAAACCAAAACAGTATGTTTTAAAAATTTGCCCTGAAAAAAAACAAAAAAAAAAAA
>JACEEZ010017245.1:5000-20000 GCA_016584305.1 Chionoecetes opilio
TTTTAACTGAAGCTTTAATATTTAGTGGTAAGCTGTTGAATAACTTGGGGCCTGCACATAAAATACTGTTTTTATATAAAGCTGTTCTGAACTGTGGACAAATCAAATCTACATTATTGCTTCTAGTCTGATGAAGATTTTCAATAAATTTGAAAATTTCATTCCCCGTATAACTTGCAATAGACATTTTATAAATCAATAATAAAGAAAAGTATTTGTGTATTGAATTGAATGGTTAACATTTTCATTGAAGAAATAATTTCAGTGACAGTCAAATTTGCCTAAGAAAAGAACACATCTGACAACCTTCTTCTGAGCTATTTTTACCTTATATAAGAATGTTGGCCATGTGCTGGCCCAGATGGACACACAGTATGTTAAGTGAGGGTAACTCAAGGTATAGTAAATACTAAGTAATGCATCTACAGTAAGATTGTAACGTGTGTGTGTGTGTGTGTGTGTGTGTATGTGTGTGTGTGTGTGTGTGTGTTGTGTGTGTGTGTGTGTGAGTGTTGTGTGTGTGTGTGTGTGTGTGTGTGTGTGTGTGTGTGTGTGTGTGTGTGTGTGTGTGTGTGTGTGTGTGTGTGTGTGTGTGTGTGTGTGTGTGTGTGTGTGTGTGTGTGTGTGTGTGTGTGTGTGTGTGTGTGTGTGTGTTGTGTGTTTGTGTGTGTGTGTGTGTGTGTGTGTGTGTGTGTGTGTGTGTGTGTGTGTGTGTGTGTGTGTGTGTGTGTGTGTGTGGTGTGGTGTGTGTGTGTGTGTGTGTGTGGTGTGTGTGTGTGAGAGAAGAGGGAGGAGAGAGAGAGAGAAGAGAGAGAGAGAGAGAGAGAGCAGAGAGAGAGAGAGAGAGGACGAGATGGAGGAGAGAGAGAGAGACAGAGAGAAGAGAGAGAGAGAGAGAGGGGAGAGAAGCGAGATGAGAGAGAGAGAGAGAGGGGAGAGAGAGAGAGGAGAGAAGGGAGAGAAGAGAGAGAGAGAGAGAGAGAGAGAGAGAGAGAGAGAGAGGAGAGAGAGAGATAGATAGCATCCTTGATAGTGACTGGCATGAGGCGCCAATGTGGTTTATGGACTGGGGGCATTTGGGGACAGTACGTGACGATGACCCAACTTGCACACACACACACACACACACACACACACACACACACACACACACACACACACACACACACACACACACACACCATACACACACACACGCACATGTAAATATAGCCAACTCGTATTTTTCACATAATTTTTTTCGTTTCAGTAAGTTCTTGTCTTCCTGATTCTCTATTTCTTCTTTCGTTACATTTATGCATCGTCTTCATACTTTCTTTCTTTACTTTCGTTGCTTTCGTTTAACTCCCTCTAGCTTCATCCGTTTATTACCCTTCCTCTATCTCCTATCCTCCCTATCCTATCCTCCTACCTCCCGATCTCCTCTTGGTAGCCTCCTCCTCCTCCTCCTCCTCCTCCTCCTCCTCCTCCTCCACGATAGTCATCTGGTAGCGTCTATTAAGGCAAATTGGTGCAGGACGGGGCTAGTGGTTGCGTCACAGCTCTCCCGTTGAACCCTCTTATCTGCCGTGATGGAACAGGGCGTGTGTGCGTGTGTGTGTGTGTGTGTATCTGTAAGTGTGTGTGTGTGTGTGTGTGTGTGTGTATGTGTGTGTGTGTGTGTGTGTGTGGGTGGGTGCTCGTGCAAGTGACCGTTTACGTTATCGTTTATGCCTATCTGTTTGTTTGTTGAGGTATTTGTCCCTTTGGTCGTTTGCCTGTCTGTGTCTCTGTCTGTCTTTAGCATCATGTCTGTCTGTCTGTCTGTCTAAGGGTATCTGCTGGTTTTTGTTTTCGTTCATGTTCTCTCTCTATCTCTCTCTCTCTTTCTCTTTCTCTCTCTCTCTCTCTCTCTCTCTCTCTCTCTCTCTCTCTCTCTCTCTCTCTCTCTCTCTCTCTCTCTCTCTCTCTCTCTCTCTCTCTCTCTCTAATCTCTCCATTTCGGACACTCTTTGAAGCATGTAAACAAAACTTTACCTCCATTCTCTCCCTTTCCCCACGTAATCCCTCCCTCCCTCCCTCGCTTCATCTCCTGCTTGACATCTTAGTGGATATTCCTTGTAAAGATTTATTTCTTTTATTCTTTTAACCGAAAGTTGTCATACCCGGTGTAAATGGTAGATGGAGAAAGTTGTATATATTTTGTTGTATATATTTTGCTTCATGTCCTTTTCTCTGATATTCAAAGTTTCAACGCATTCTTTGTGTTAACATAACGTATACGTGATTAACCCCTTGAGACCCAGAACGTAATATCCATTGTAATTTGGGTACCATTAGACGATTTTTAGTGAATATAAGCATTATTTTAATAGATATGACCTGTTTAGTATCTTTGCCCACTAACAAATTTGGTATATTTAGTTACTTTTTTGTAATTTTATGGCTAACAGCATACACTTTTTTATAGCCAAGGAAAGATCTGGGCGTGAAGGGGTTACGGATAGTGGAAAGGCAAGAGTAACAGGCAATGAAGTGGTTTGAATCAACTAATATGAAGCAAAGTGAAGGTTTCATAAGTGGTTGGTGTGTGTTTGTTACATGTTAGTCGCTGTCACCGATGTTACTGATGGCGTTTATGGCACAGTGACGTTACCAGGACCGCTCTTAGCCTCGGGAGTCTGGCTTCTGTGCTGTATTCTGTCTTGATGGCTGACACGCTGGTTGCAGTTATCTTGCAGGCGACACAAGCTGACACGAGCAGAGTTGACATATATTAACACTTAGTATTATACAAAGTGCTTTTAGGCTGAACGTATGTGGTATTTTGTGCTTTATACTATGCAGCGTTTATTAGCTGTGGGATCGAATATCTCTTGATTTATTCATGATCTGAGTTCAAGAAGCCTTCGTTGCTTGTCTTCTTTAGTTTATCTTAATATACGCTCGATGCCACAATGATCCGCTGACTGTATAGTGTGACACGTATTGGCGCTTCCTTATAAGGCCACGGTGAATCTGCATGGCTGATCTGAGTCGATCTCGTTGGTTATTTTATTTCGTAGAGACATCTAAAGAAAAACATCAGCACAGGAGGCAGCCTCGACCCTCTCCTCCAGGCGGGGAGACTGGCGCGGCCCCTGTCAGTCTGCCTGCCTGTCTGTTTAGCGTCGTGGCAGGTCAGTCAAACAGCCTCGAAGACCACATTGCCGGGACCCTCCACGGCGGCGTCTGGGGCCTCGAGCTGCGGTGAGGGAGGCAGGAAGTGTGTTTCGCTGTCCTGTGTAGTTTGCGATGGCCTCTGGTCTGCCCTCGCCCCTCACACAGGCTTACCATTGTTTCAGATCAATCCTAACACACGTCTCTTCCACCCGGCCGCAGGAAACCGTGAGAATCCTTGGTAGTGAGGCATCCCGAGCTGTCGATTGCGCGGGGCTCCTCTGAATCAGACTTCAAAGGTCGTGAAGTGGACAGACGGACGAGGAGAAGGTGAGGGAAGATTCCTGTGGTTTGGGAGGGTGAGTGTCATTAGGGGAAAGAGAAGTAGGAACACAGAGCGCCCCACACAGAGACCTCCGCCCTCACCCCTTCCCCGCTCCGCCCTGCTGCCTTCGCCGTGCCTGCCCTCCACTTCCGAGCGCCAGTGCCACCTGTTCCTTACGTTCAACCTCTTTGTTTCACATTCCAACACCGATTTCTTTTATTCGTTATCGATATGGATCCTTCTATAAATCTCTCGCCCCAGGGAAACTTGTCGGGGCGGCTCTGAAGAGGGAGAGAGAGTAAGAGAGCGGGGCGAGGCATGAGGGGCAGCTCCTCCCGGCAGGAAACAAGAGGGTCCTCGTGAAGACATTAAGACCACCGCCGCCGCCGCCGTTGTTTGGGTCTCAACTAAAAGGTTGGTTTACAGAAGGGCACGCGACTGGCCTGTTCCCCATCACCGCCAATTATTGCCTTGAGCTTCTTCAGGAAACCTCAAGGGGTGAGTGAGGTTCTTGAGGTGGGTGTGTGAGGTGAGTGGAGGTCTGGGTGGGGGAGGCAAGAGTGTGTCTGGGTATCAGGCACGAGAGGGAATACAGCTTGAAAGTCAAAAAAATTTCGGGTGAAGATAAAGCGGTGACTGTAAAATTTAATGATATACTCGTAGTTATGTGAAAAGTATCGGAAACAACAAAATCATCTCGCTCTAAGAAACCTAAAATAGCCTAAATTAACCTTAAATAAATATAAAATTACCTAAAATATACCTAAAATTATCTAAAATAAATCAAAATTACCTAATATAAACCTAAAATAAACCAAAATTAAACCAGAAATTAACTAAAATAAACCAAAAATGTCCTAAAATAGCCTAAAATAAGCTAAAATATATATAACAGACGCCCCAACGTTTGTTCCTTTACGACCGCATTGCTTTTCCGTACCGGTTATCAGGCCCTAAAATCGGAAGCTGCTTTGCCCTGCTGCCTCCTGTCCTATACACGTCCCGCCGAGCCGCTGCATCACCTATACCTGTCCACCCAACACATGAATAAGCAGCAGCTCACCTCACCTCACCCAGAAGGTTTATGGAACTGTCGCCGATAGGAACTCTCGCCGACATTGGAACACTCGTCAACCTTGAAATTTTCGGCAACAGTTCAATTTGTAATATATGAAAAGGATTCTAACCAAACCAAACCACATAGCCTAGCCTAACTATTCAGGCTATTGTTGGTATTTAATCCCTGAATGCAGAAACACGGGTAATGAGAACACTCACCGACGTGAAAAATAGGAACACTCGTCGACGTTGGCGAGTGTTCCTATCGGCGACAGTTCCAGGTACCACCCAGAATTGAAGAACTGACGACTGTTCTGATGACATAAGAACATAAGAAAATAAGGAAGCTACAAGAGGCCGTGAGACGTATACATGTGGTAGTTCCTGTTACTTAACACTATATACCTACATCTATCTTTTCATCCCCATCCATGAGATTGTCTAGCCTCCTATCAAAACTCCCTATTGACTCCGCACCGCACATAACATTCCACACCAGTTAAATATTGTCTCATTATCTTAACATCACTCACGCCACTATAGATATTTACCTATTCTTATATCACCATAGACATATTTTATTGGCAACAAATTTAGCACATATAGGAGCATTACAGGGCATACAGTATATCGCAAAACATCATCATAAAAAAACACATTTATGGTCCACCAAATACATGCACATCAAAAAATTGACAACCTTAAAGTTATCAAAAAATCTCTTAATAAAGTAATACCACTGAATATAAAATACCAAACAGAACGAGAAATACATTTTTAAAACCTCCAAAACAAATATGCCTCAAAGTCTCATGAATTTCTTAAAACATTCATTCACACAAGCACACAAGAGCCTCAATGATGTATATTAATTAGTTCACTAACCCTATATAGATAAGTTCAAGTCTCAGTCAGATCAGATGGTACACAGGCTCACAATTGTCGAATATTCAGGAGAACTGTACTATAGAAAACACAATGGAAAGTTAGATTGTTACCTATATTTGTCTTTAGTCTGGTCGATACACTGATATTTATCTATTATTATATTTGTATACAATCTCCTCTTAATTCAGAAGGTGAACTATGGTAACTGTAATGGGATAAATAACCTTGTGTGTCTTGCATGATGAGGATTCTGTCCTGCAGAGCCTTAAAGGCTAATGAAACGGAGATGAATTATTCTGAGGCGACATGCAACTAATAATTATACATTTCCAAACCTAACCTAACCTTGACCACTAAGTATACCTAACCCTAACCTTAACCATGTACAAAAGGCGGTGATGAAATTATATATTTTTTTTTTTAATGGGTTTTGCGGAAAATATAACTATCTCCATTAGAAAAAGCACCTATATATATTATTATTTGGTCTTGTAGCCCTATTATTTGGTCTCAGCATCCAACCTCATCCATCATAAAATTTCAGTCTACTTCATGTCATCCCTTTTGCATATTCTCTTCAGTCACTCAGTGTCACGGCATTCAACCATTAATTGCAACTACCTATCATCAAGTCTTCAACACTCACAACAAAACCACAATAAAAAGAACAACATACACTTTATTATTCTTATGCCATCCCATCATCCCACAAATTCAGCTAAACAAGCCTATACATAAAGAAAAACTACCACTGCAACTATTACTACTACTATAATACCACTACCACTTTCAACACCACCACCCTTCTTCCTCTCACGTAAAGTTATCGGTCTTCTAACTCAACTCAATAAAGTAATCTTGCGCATGAACGTTTCCCGCCTTCATTTGTCGTTTTCCGAGCGAGCGCCGAGCCTCCACTTAATCTCAGAGTCGTTTATTCAATTATGTTTTATTAGCGAGTCTCGAGGGGGTCCCATCTTCGCATTTCCATACAGAACGCAAGCTGGGAAAGCCTCCTCCCTCCTCCCTTTTCCCCCTCCTGTATCCACCTCCTGCGTCCCCTCCGTCACTCCTCCACCTCCTCCTCCTCCTCCTCCTCCTCCTCCTCCTCCTCCTTCTTCTGCTCCCCCGTCGCCGTCAGCTATTGGTTGGCGTCTCATTCCTCGACCAATGGGAGCCCCGGATTTAATTGAGTGCCGACCAATAGTGGAGCAGCTGGTGTTGTTATCACGCGGCCTCCCGGGACGACTAGCGACGACTTAATCTGAAAAGTGAGTCGGTGAGGAAATACGCGACGGGGAAACCTTCGCGACCACAAGCCAAAAGACGAAAATAAAAGCCATTTCAAAGACCCGTAGACGCTTTCTGAAGATATCCCTGGAGTGTGTGAGCCCCGGGGAAGACTGAACGACCCTGGGAGAACACATGGGGAATAGGAACAAAGATAATAGTCCGCTAAATCCAGAGTGGCGTGGGGATTGCCTGTCCATATCCCCGGCTGGGTTCATAACGGCGATTCTGACAATAATTGCGATATCATGCAGAGGAAAATAAAGTGAGGAGCGGGGCAGATAAGTTGACAATCTGGCCAGACCATTTAGACCCAATTTATGGAGGCAATTTGGTCTATAACAGCTATTAGTCGGGAAAGGAGCTTGAGGGGGAGGGGGTGGGGGTATTAGCAGCGAGGGAAGGAGGAAGAGAAGGAAGTCGTGGAGGAAGGAGGATAGAGAGAAGGAAGGGAAAGGAAAGGAAGTTAAGGAAAAGGAAAGGAATAAGAAATTAATACAAATAAATGGCAATCAGAAAAAGGCAGAGGGAGGGAAAAAAAATGAAAAGGGGGAGGGAAAAACAGAAAGGATAGAGGAAAAGGAGAAAAAAGACATATTTAAGAAACGTGAGGGTGATGAAGGAGGAACCGAGAGGACCCGAAATACGATATCGAAAAGGCGACAAGGAGATGAAGCCGAGATGAAGACGCGATGAGCGGACAAAGGGCACGAGGATAATGGTGAAATTCAGTGGACGGAGGAGAGGACACAAAGCAATCTTATATAAAACGCTGAAAATAAGAAAAACTAAACGTCAACAATAATGATGATGATGATGATGGTGGTGATGGTGGTGGTGATAATGATAATAATGACAATAATAGTAATGATAATAGTAATAATAATAATAATAATAATAATAATAATAAAAATAATGTTTATAATGCTAATGATAATAATAATAATAATAATAATAATAATGATAACAATAATAACAATAATGATAAATACATTAAAAAAACACAAACACACTAATTCAAAAGCAAAATTAATACCCTCATGAAAGAATTAATTATTTCACGTTGACACTGAAAGCTCATTATAAGATTTAGTACTTCTATATATGGACAGTACCGACCGTAACACACACACACACACACACACACACACACACACACACACACACACACACACACACACACACACACACACACACACACACACACACACGCGCACACTCGCGCACACACACACACCGCCACGATGGTCAAGCGGATAGAGCGTTGGCCTACCACTCTGTGGTTAGTCGGTTCGAATCCTCGCTCGCTCACGGGGATTTTTCACTGACAAATTCGGGCAGTTACTGTCCCTCTTGAGCAAGGGGATGGGGGGGTGTGGTGTGTAAGGTCCCAGCATTGCCCAACGGTTGGTCATAATGAGCTCCAAGCTCGCACCGGGAGGGTGTAACTGGCGATTGCAAGTCCGACTCGCGTGGACAAGACAATGGGTGAATAACACACACGCACGCACGTACGCACACACACACCTTAGTCCTTGTATACATTTCATTACCGTCTCATCACACGCACCATCACCCTAACACATCATCTCATTCCTGTCCCTCATTCCCCTGTTCCTGAGCTTCCTGTCCACCCCTTTGCTCTCAACTCTCTCGTCGGACCTCACGCACCCTTCCTCCCTCGCGCCTCTCAAGTGGAAACATTAACACGGCTGAGTAATCCCTTCGAGGAGGTGACAGGTGGGCGATAGGGTCATTTGGACAGGTAAGTGTGTGGAGGAGTGTGGCGATCAAGGCATTTGCTTCACCTTGAAATTGACGAAGAACAGAGAGACAGAAGCACAGACAGACAGACAGACAGACAGACAGACAGACAGACAGACAGACAGATAGAGAGGGAAGTGGTGACAGGTGCTATACAGGGGGGTGGGGGGGGCAGTGTTAGCTTTTTTCTCCTTTATCGGTAGTGGTGTGACAATGAGTGGTTATAGTAGTGGAGGTTTAGTGGATATAGTAGTGGTGATACCTGTTTTTTTAGATGAATAAACACGCATACAGATGAAAAAAGGTGAATGACATACCCATACACATGCACTTAATGTAACCCAATCACCCACCTATACACATATGACACACATCCACACTCCTCCAAACATACACACTCGACTAAACCACATATGACACACACCCACACTCTTCCAAGCATATATACACACTCGACTACGTATACCACATATGACACACACCTACACACTCTTCCAAACAAACATACTCGACTTTACCACATATGACACACACCTACACACTCTTCCAAACAAACATACTCGACTTTACCACATATGACACACACCTACACACTCCTCCAAACATACACACTCGACTATACATAGATTACATATATCCACACACTCTTCCAAACACACACACTTGACTATATATACCACATATGACACACATCCACACAGACTCTCCCAAACATACACACTCGACTATACACAGAATACACAGATATAGATAGATAGATAGATAAATTAGACACACACCCACACTCTTCCAAACATACACAGTCGACTATATTTCACGATAAGCAGCTTTCTTTCCATCTTTCTCTATCTTTGTATCTTGTTCTAGGCCTTGTACTTCCTCCTCTGTGCTGACTTTCTATCTATACCTATCTCTTTCTATCTATCTAGCTTACTTACCATCTTTCTCTCTCTTTATCTTGTTCTAGGCCTTGTATTCCCTCCTCTGTGCTGACTTTCTATATACATGCGTCGCCACCATCCTCCACCAACACGCTATGTAATCGTCATCCATACTTTGTCCATCACCTATGTAGTGTTGTAGTCCCTCTTAAGTGACATTGAGGTAATAATGATCACTTATTTTTTTAACATTTTCTTTACTTCTCTTTCTTATTAACTTTTGTCATAACTTTTCTTTCGTAATGAACTCTTTGTCATAACTTCTTTTCTTAACTTCTAACTTAGTAATGAGAACGAATATTCCTTTATGATGCTTATGATTCAAGGGAACACATGATGGTGAATACAGTATAATGGCGTGACCTGACATAATTACTCGATAGGTCTTAGTAAATGTGTTGTTGTTGTTGTTGTTGTTGTTGTTGTTGTTGTTGCTGTTTTTGGTGTTGTTGTTGTTTTTGGTGTTGTTGTTGTTGTTGTTGTTGTTGTTGCTGTTGTTGTCATCGTAATTGTTACATTTTTTCCTCATCCTCTTCCACTTTCTCCTTGTCCTCTCCCGACTCACTACCGTTATCATTATTACTATTGTCAATATTATACAATTATTATCATTATCAGTAGTAATATTAGTAGTAACAACAGTAGTATATCAGCATACCATTATCCTCATTACCGTTATCATTATTACTATTGTCATTACAGTACTATTATTATCATTATCAATAGTAACATAGTAGTAGTGTAGTATTTTAGCACAAGTAACAGCAACATTACAGATAAAATCATCTACAATCTTTTACCATCACATTTTTCCTCTTATAACATCCTGAGCAGTAAGATCTTTCAAGTTCCTCCGAATCGGTTGTGTCGATAAATAAAACAGTAAACAGGTAAATAACGAGCACCTGAACGTTATATTTTGCAGTATTCATGCGGTGGAAGGGACACAGACACACACACACACACACACACACACACACAGACACACTCACACACACACACACACACACACACACACACACACACACACACACACACACACATACACCACCTACAACACCCAATAAACATAATTATCATGAATATATCAACGTGAGGCTGATGTATATAAGGTGAGTGGAGGAGGATACATCAAAACCAAACATGGGAATAGGTGAAGCAAGGCAAGAATGGAAAGGAATATCAGATGAAGAGAGAAAATGTCGTTCAGCGCAGAAGTTTAGTGGTCGTGCAATGAATGTTATCTGCAACGTTAACCCCTGCACGCCCAGATCTTTCCTTTGCTATAAAAAATCGTCTGCTGTTAGCTATACAAAAAAAAAAAGTAACTTAATATACCAAAATAGTTAGTGGACAAGGGTACTAAACAGGTCATAGCTATAAAATATTGCTTATAGTCATTAAACAATAAGTAAGAATCGTCTAATGGTACCCAAATTACAATGGAAATTACGTTCTGGGTCTCAAGGGGTTAAAGGAACACAAGGCAGGAGAGCCACGACGAGAAAAAACAAGACTACGAAAAGGAAAAATGAATATGATGCCGATACAAATTCTTCTATACTTTCTTCCTCCTCCTCCTTCTCGTTTCCTATTTATTTACATATATATTTCTGAAACGTCAAAGGAAAACAAGGAGATACACAAAGAAGACAAAGAAAAGGAAGAATAAATAATATACCGATACAAATTCTTCTATATTCTCCTTCTTCCTCCTTCTCGTTTCCTATTTCATTACTCCTATTTCCTCCTCCTCCACTCCTTGTCTTCCTGGCCCCTCCCCATCCTCCTCCTCCACTCCTTGTCTTCCTGGCCCTCCCCATCCTCCTCCTCCACTCCTTGTCTTCCTGGCCCCTCCCCATCCTCCTCCTCCACTCCTTGTCTTCCCCCTCCCCATCCTCCTCCCCAACCTCACAACAAGCACCACCACAGAAGAGACTACACAGACGAACGCAATGCCAGAAAAAGCAAAGACTTAAAAGGCGACAATAACACTCCATCGCACCGTCAATGGAAACAAAACTAACAATGATTGAAATACACCAAACCAGGTGACTGAAAAGAAACTTAACCCACTCACGCCTAGATCTTTCCTTTGCTATATAAAATTGTCTGTTGTTAGCCATACAATTACGAAAAGTGACTTGATATACCAAATTAGTCAGTGGACAAGGATACTAAACACGTCATATCTATAAAATATTGCATATATTAACTAAAAATCATCTAATTGCACCTAAATTACAATGGAAATTACGTTCTGGGTCTCAAGGGGTTAATCAGATAATAAGCTATACGTCCTATCAGTCATTATAAAGTACGAGAATACCGTCATTTTTAGAGGCATTAGGTGTGCCCAATGTCCTTTAGTCTAGTTTATTCCAGCGAAGGTTAAATGAAAACAAATGAGTGCTTCCTATAACGTCTCTTTGACCCTCTCACTCTCCCGCCTTTTACACTGTACACTCCCTCACGCCTCATCTTACCTTTCATACTAACCAACTCCTCTACTATATACTTCATCATACCTATCTATCCATACTAACTCATACTCCATACTATCGCTCATATCATACAGTCTAAATCTCTACCTACCCCAAATACCATACTACCATTACTCCATCCTAGTCCTCATACTCCTAACGTAACTCCTCATACTCCATACCTACTCCTCATAACTCAACTACTCTCATACCCATACAAGCAAATACACTCAACTCCATACTACTCCATACTCCATACCTACTCCTCATACTCCATATCTATCCTCACTCCCTCCTCTCTTTCCTATTTCTTACTAATATCTAACTCCATACCTAATCCATAACCATAACTATCCTCTACTCCATACCTATCTCATACTCCTTACCTACTCCTCTACTCCTACCTAGTCCTCTACTCCATACTACTCCTCTCTCCTACTATCCTCTATCCTCCTAGCTCCTCTACCCATACCTATCCTCCTCCATACCTAGTCCTCTACCCATACCTCTCCTCACTCCATACCTCCCTCACTCCATACTAGTCCCACTCCAACTAGTCCCTACCCATACCTAACCCTCTACCATACCTACTCCTTATCCAACTAGCCCCTACTCCAACCTATCCTTACTCCATACCTATCCTCTACTCCAACCATAGCCCTACTACTCCATACTAGTCTCTACTCCATACCTACTCCTCTACTCCATACACTACTTCACCCATACCTAATCTCTACTCCTACTGTCCTCTACTCCATAACTAGTCTTACTCCATACTAGTCTCTACTCCATACAATCTCAACCATAATACTCCTGATATACCTAAATCTCACTCATCCCTACTCTAACCCATACCTACTCCTCTACTCCATACTACTCTTACTCCATACTATCCTCATACTCATATCACCCCTCATATCCATACCTACCCATACTCATCCTAACTCGAACTCCATTACTCCTCTACTCCATACTACTCATCATAATCATATCTATCCACTCCTACCTAGTCCTCATATCCATACTACTCATACTCCATATCTCTCTCAGACTGCATAGTAGTGCCTCATATCCATCCTATCCTATATCATACCTACTCTCATACTCAAACCTAACTACTGCTCCATACGTTCCTCTACTCCATACCTCTCCTCTACTCCCATACCAGTCCTACCATACCTGTCCTCTACTCCATACCTACTCCTCTACTCCATACCTAGTCCTCTACTCCATACCTACTCCTCTACTCCATACCTAGTCCTCTACTCCATACCTACTCCTCTACTCCATACCTACTCCTCTACTCCATACCTACTCCATCCTCTCAAACATCCTTATATAATCAGCTTCACTCACTTGTACTTTCTTCACTACTCTCACCTTCACCTGACACCACCTGATATGTACACATTACCTTACACAGTCACATAGTTTTCATACATAACACACATCTATATACACTATATACATATGCACATAATATTATGATAACAATGGTACATAATCGATAAGCTGCGTGATTCATGTGTTTTCTCTCATGGACTCTATATATTTGCACTCAACTTTACATCAGGGAATGAAAAAATGCTTGAGAATCCTTATTACTCGCTGCATCAGGTGGAACCATTGTGATATACCTTCACATATTGTTCTATAGTAAATATTTAGTCAGTGAAACATATGCTAAGACTGATCCTTCTTATTCATGGTAACGTTAATTCTATCATAGCGAAAAATAGTAAAGTATGTGACTCTCGTGACATAGGGAAGATAATTTTTAGTTCTAGTTGATATATAATTTAATCACTGAAACATATGCTAAGACTGATCCTTATCTATAGTGAGCGTTAATCATATAGCGAAAAATAGTCAAATATATGACGTTCGTGACCAACAGGGAAGAGAGGGAGCGGCGCAGGAGGAAGACCAAGGATAATAAGAACATAAGAACATAAGAAAATAAGGAAGCTACAAGAGGCCGTGAGACCTACACGAGGTAGTTCCTGTTACTTAACTCTACCTACATCCACCTCTCTTCCCCATCCATGAATTTATCCAGGTATAGGGAAGAGAGGTGGATATAGGTATAGAGTTAAGAAACAGATTAATAAGGATAATGCAAGAGTATAGTATCCTTGAGGGACACAGGTTAGGGCGTGGGATGGTGGCTAAGAAGGTCGCGTCACATCTCCTTCAGTCCCCGCGGCCGCCGTCAGGGTCTCAGCGGCTCCGTCACGGCCTTAGGAAAAGATAGGAATGCCCCTCCGCCGCGTCCCTCCCACCGCCATAAAGCCCCGCCATGCCCTGATGCACCATGATGACGCTATCGGTTCCACGGCGCGTCACGGTGCCTGAGATGGGTCGTCCGCGGGCTTTCAAGACAAGACAACCCTCCCTTACCCTCCCCTTCCATCACCCAGCCATCAAGGCCTCCGAAGGGGATCTTGCCGCCCCCACTCTATCCTCTACTAACATCCCATATGAATAAAGATAGTAGATTGTGTTTAGACGTGGAGGTTCCTTGGAAATGTATGATAGTTGGATATTAGGTATTGAACAGTTTTGTCGTGTGATGTATGATTGTATGTATGTGTATTCATGGGATATGAGGTAGATTGTAAATAAATATAACCTTTTACTGCAAGTTCATACATTCCCTTGCACGCATGCATATATTGCCGGCGCGCCCACACACACACACATACACACACACACACACACACACACACACACACACACACACACACACACACACACACGCACACACACACACATACACACACACACACAGACAAAAAAAAAATCTTCAGCAACAAACACATAATAGCCGAAAATGACACACCTTCAAAAAACAGTATTATCATTATCGTGAGCATCAACAGCAACATCAAGCACCTACACATCAGCAAAAACAACAATAGTTACAACTTTTCACGGTTGTTATTTACGCTGCTGCTGCTGCTGCTGCTGGCTGCTGCTGCTGCTGCTATACCATTACTACTGTTGTTGTGTTTGTGTTGTTATCCCTATCATTGTTGGTGTTGCTATTGCTGCTGCATAAACAATTGATGCTGAAATAACGACAATGATGGTCATAGCGATTACAAAATAT
>JACEEZ010017245.1:25000-32500 GCA_016584305.1 Chionoecetes opilio
TTTTTTTCCACATCAAAAAAATCGCACACAGCCCAAAATACACACACACACACACACACACACACACATACACACTCACACACACACACACACACACACATATACACACCATGAGAACCCTGACCCTCCACTCTTGGTCTCATTAACGCCCTTGTCCTGCGGCGGGAAGGTATGCTGAGACCCGACCCGCCGTGGCACCCGCAGATGACGGGGACGATGTGGGGACAGTGCGATGCGGGGCAGGTCACTGTGGTATGGGTTCTACTCTCTCTCTATATATATATAGGGACAAACAACCTGAGAGAGAGAGAAAAAGAAAAAGAGAGAGAGAGAGAGAGAGAGAGAGAGAGAGAGAGAGAGAGAGAGAGAGAGAGAGAGAGAGAGAGAGAGAGAGAGAGAGAGAGAGAGAGAGAGAGAGAGAGAGAGAGAGAGAGAGAGAGAGAGAGAGAGAGAGAGAGAGAGAGAGAGAGAGAGAGAGAGAGAGAGAGAGAAGAGAGAGAGAGAGAAGAGGAGAGAGAGAGAGAGAGGAGAGAGAGAGAGAGAGAGAGAGAGAGAGAGAGAGACTCCCTCTTGAAAATTCACACCATTATCTTCCCTGAGGAGGTTCAACAAGGCAGCAGCGAATGACGTCACAGCTGTGTCAACCAAGACGAACGCGGGAACTAGTCACACCCAGCTGTAAACACGGCAGGGGGGGCGGGGGGCGGGGGATGAGGAGGGGAGGAAGGAAGGAAGGAAGGAAGGAAGGATGGGATGGGAAGAAGAGGGACACAAAAAGGTGCCTCGACATGCTTACTTTCCCTCTAAACCGCTGACTCCCCACAATACCCACAACCACAACCACAACCACCACCACCACCACAGTTACGACGATTTAAAGCATGTCTGTCTGTTTAAATTCCACCACATCTACCACCTCTAAGATAAAAAAACCCCTCAAATTCAACAAGAACAACAATGACAAGACATTTTACCAGAAGGATAAGGCGAGTGCATAGGTATTGCAGCCTTCAATCAATTTACTCATAACGGCTCTATAAGGCCAGTTCTGTATCGATATTGTTCCCTCTCTCATTCTTTCTGTCTGTCTGTCTGTACTTTTAGCTTTCCCTGGACAAACTTTCCGTCAACACCTCCCTCACCGCTTCACCGTCTCCCGAAGAGCACCGCCTGACACCCCCAAGTGAGTCGCCGCCACAACACTCCCACTGTCCGTCACCACCCGGCCTTCCCCCGCTGTGTGTCGGCTACCCGCACCCACAGGCCGCCCACCGGAGACCCCCACACCACCCCAAGTCCCCCACCACCCCATGTCCCCCACCACACACCACCCCGAGACCCGCACCACCCTCCACCCCAAGTCCCCCCACCACCAAGTGTCATAAACCTCCTTTTCGAAGACTTCAACACTCTGCCTCTCATTCCTTTGACGCAGAGAATTATGGGTCTGGAATTCCTGATGCTTTCTGGAATAACAATACAAGAAACTCGGCTGTGGCTTGCGCTGTACGTTGCCCCTCTTCGTCTATTTCAATTGATTAAAATAAAGTAAGGCAATTGCAGCATCATAGAATAGGAGGCTATAGATTACATACATGATAGGTTATGTCTTTAAACTTGTATAGTCTTCTTCCCATATTGCTGAATGACGATCACCGAGTGTATTGAGTCCTGCTGGTTGGCAATGATGCAAGAGTGACAGAAGGGGAATTTACTTGTTTTCCTTCCTCCTTTAATCAATACACTCGTGACGGCCCTGTAAGGTCAGTTATGTATCTATATTATTCCCTCTCTCTTTCTTTATGTCTGTCTGTCTGTGTGGCTGCCTGTTTGTTTCTCATAATTCAGTCTTTTTCTTGAGTGTTTCAGGCGACATTGATTTACTTCGTTTATTGATCATTATTATCGCTAAATATACTAGTCATCATCATTATATCCATTACCACTACTATTATTGTTATTATCTTTAATGATAAGTGATATGAAAGTATAAGTGATAGCAGTGGGAATATAAATAATGACGATGATAATAGTAATGATGATAATAACACTGACACTAATTATGATAATGATGCGGTAATGATAAATCGTATATATGCATGTATACGTGTACCACTTGATGACAACATTTCTGATAGTTTTCAGGGAGATCGCCATTTATACATGTCAAGAATGTGTACCATAACTGACAAAACACCTGCTATATACACACACACACACACACACACACACACACACACACACCACAGAAAAAAGACAGTTATGCACAGCTTCAAGGTTGAGTTAGGAAGGATGGTAGAAAATATATTTATTAACACTCTTATGTACAGGAGCAGCACGGTGCCTACAGATACGCTGGCGTGGTCACGCCGGGCCCTCGCTCTGCCAGGGGCAGGGCACGAAAACCATGCCATGCGGGGCGGCCGTGCGGGTTGTCACCTTAACCCGTTGAGACCCAGAACGTAATTTTCATTGTAATTTGGTCACCATTAGATGATTCTTAGTGAATATAAGCAATATTTTATAAATATGACCTGTTTAGTATCCTTATCCACTAACTAATTTGGTATATTAAGTTACTTTTCATAATTTTATGGCTAACAACATACACATTTTTTATAGCAAAGGAAAGATCTGGGCGTGAAAGGGTTAATTTAGCTTGGTGGAAGTCACACCACTGAGTATATATATATATGCATACATAAGGATACACCATTACTTCCTTAGTGTGACCTCATGAGACGAGGTCATCTCGGTAGGGCTGAAAGAGGCCACGCAGGGGCTTTTGTGATGCAGCACCGAGGACGTCCCTGGCTGAGGTGGCAGCAGACCGCCCCGCGGGGCTGGGGCGATTAGAGACATTGCTACGGAGCTGGACGGGAGTGGGGATGCCGGGAGTGCAAGGAACTGCGGTGGAGCCGACCAGCGTGGGGGACAAAGCATGCGTCAGCTCCGGGTAGAGGAATCCACAGAAGCATCCTTCACCCCCGACCTTGACGGAGTCGCGGACGGGGCAAGACGACAGGTGGGTGATGGCGGGTGACGGCCCCAGCACAGGAACCTCTGACGGCCTGGTGTAGGGAGGCGACAGAATGGGCGGATGGAGGCGAGGGTAGGGCGTGAAGCGGGCAACAGAGGCCGGGTGCATAGGGTGGACAAAAGTAGGTGATCCTAATTGTGCAGCGGCAGCGGCAGCCCAGGGGGCGACATGGCCCAGTGCCGGCGGCAGGTAGGGTGGGTAGGCTCCTGAGGCGGCGGCGGCGTGCAGCAGGTAGGCAGCCAGGGTGGGGTCGGCGTAGGGCCAGGCCAGGGCCAGTCTCTGCCGCTTGTCCTTCATCCGCCGGTTCTGGTACCATACCTGCAGAAAACCAAGTGTTAGAAGTGTTAGAGAGAGCCACACCCAGGGTTGGAGAGAACCACACCCATTATTAGGGAGCCACACACAGTATTAGGGAGCCACACCCAGTGTTAGGGAGCCACACCCAGTGTTAGGGAGCCACAGCCAGTGTTAGAGAGAGCCACACCCAGTGTTAGGGAGCCACACCCAGTGTTAGGGAGCCACACCCAGTGTTAGGGAGCCACATCCAGTGTTAGGGAGCCACACCCAGTGTTAGGGAGCCACACCCAGTGTTAGGGAGTCACATCCAGTGTTAGGGAGCCACACCCAGTGTTAGGGAGTCACATCCAGTGTTAGGGAGCCACACCCAGTGTTAGGGAGTCACATCCAGTGTTAGGGAGCCACACCCAGTGTTAGTGAGTTATCTTACTTGTTATATCATGTGAAACCATGTATAGTGTTCAACTCTATATATACCTGCACACACATGCACTATCAGGCCACTGTACCTTGATGGTGGCCTCGGGAAGGCCCAGCTCCCGCGCCACCTCGCACCGTCGTGGTCGGCTGATGTAGTTTTCTTTTAGGAATTCCTTCTCTAAGCGGCCGATCTGCTCCCTGGAGAAGGCCGTTCTATAGCGCCTCGGGTCTGTCGCAGACAGTGTCGAGGGGCACGACAGTCCCTCCTTCATCTGGGTTGCAAAAGCGGACGGCTGAGGTAGGTCCCTAGGCAGGGTGTCTGATGGCTGCGTAGGTGGCAGGCGTGGCGCGGGACTCTCTGGGAAGACATCATAAAACATGAATCCTGTTCCCTTATAATCAACACATATAGAGTAACAATAATTATAGCCACACTCATCACGATTAACAGCTATAGACACTTTACTTTACCTGATCGCGGTTCCTTCTTGACGCTGGCACTGTTGTCGTGGGTGAAGGACGGCGTGGCGGGTGAAGGAGGTGCATTGGACAAGGGCAAGGGGGGCGTGACACTGGGGGCTGGGGGACAGCAGGGGGGACTGACGGGCGCTGGATGGCCTCCAAGAAGAGCCATTCCGTTCCCCAGGCCCGTCACCACCCCAGGGGATCCGCGGAAAGGTTGCATTGTCCTCCCTTTCTTAGAGTCACGCTTTATAGTTTCACAAGCCGAGCTTTTCCTGCTGTGCTGCAAGGGCAGGAGTGAGGCGTGGCAGCGGCCGGCGGCGAGGGTGGGCGAGCTGTGTGGCTCAATATAGTCTCGCGATACCGATACTCCCGTCTCCACCGTCACCACCAGACAGGACTGGTCACCTGCCGTTCCCCCAGGCCACCTTCACTTGACACCCGCCCGCTGGTTGGCCACGTCTCGAAGGGCGGGGCTCAGAGCCTCCCGCGGCCCTCTGTTAACCAATCACACACTCTGGTCCCGCAGTGTCCCGCCCACAACGGAATTGGGTCTTCCATTGGTGGCCGCGGTTAATGGCTGCGCTGAATTACTTTGATCAGAATTGATTGTGATATAATGAGATTTTTTTTCCTACCCTTAAAGTTTCTTGCATCCAATAAATCTCGGGAAGCCACTAAAAATCGAGCTTGGCAGTTTTTTAATCGGTGGTATGAGGTGGCCATCCGTCGTGCAGCGGCGGCGCCAAGCCCAGGAGGCATCATAGGCAGCGTCACTCGTCACCACAACGCAAACAGGGCGACCGTGTGAGGGGCGGGCCGCAGACACACCTCCTCACCAATTAGGGTTTCATTAAGGCAGATTTGAGCCAGGGGCGCCTCATGGAGGGGGAGGGAAGAGGCTTGGCGGCAGCGCTATCAAGGCTTCAATTGCTCCGCCAGTTTGGTCCAATTACACTGCGATGGCGACTGATCCCCTGGAAGCCATTCGCGCCAAATCGATCTTGATGGTAATCCAGGCGCGTAATTTCATCAAATGGTCGCCGGCCCTGAGCGTGAGATTGGTCTGAGCTTTATATTGCCGCACAGACCGGATCTCGGACGCGGGACTTTAGCAGGGAACACACCGCTACGGATTTTTGTACACGTAAGGAGCGAAGCACGTATACAGTACGAGTGAGGGGATGACGAGGCCTGCCGAGAGTGAAGGAAAATGATAGATCTATTGTTTGACAAGAGGAGAGAAGTAATCTCCTTCGAGAAATGTAGCCAATAAAAAAAAAAGGAAATTTTCTGACTTCATACATGTGGTCTGATTTTGTGTTCTATGTCTTGACTGCCTTTAACACGCATGGCAAGATATACTTAAGAGGCTGAAGCAGTGCATGCGAGTTAGTATTCCTGTCTTACTACCACTGATTAACCTCTTGTCTTTTCCTTTCCTCTTTCTTTTTCTCCCTCTCTCCATCCCTTCCCGTCATCTTCCGAAAACACTCTAAACCCCTGCTTCATATCTTCCCTGAACTGTCACATCATCATCCTATCACATACACACACTGACGTTATCGCCAGCCCGGATCTCCACGCGGCAGCATCACTCCTGTGGCGCGTCAGCATTCCTTCACGCCCTCCCACCTTATCTCCAAGCTCTGTACATCTCAGTAACAGCACATCACATTACACTTTAAGCCGTCAATGCCATCACTACATCACATTTCAACACATTAGAACTATTATTAATATACATATATCTACACTCAAGTACTATGATATCATATCTTCACATTCCCCCCAAAAAAATAGTTCACCTCTCCACCTTCCGCGCGCACTGTATAATCATTTAAAGTTTCATATCACCATCAAAATCCCACATTACACATCCCCACATCCTAATATCTGCAGTCACATAATGCATGTATCACTCTATTCCCAGTCCATCAGACCTCTACATCTCTACATCAGATCCTTTCACTTGTGCTTAATAATGATGTTTAAAATGACTTCACTAGGTAAAATCTAAGATAAATGTCAATTTCTTTTTATATGTATAATATTTGTATATGTATATGTGGATGTGTTGAGGGAAATGATGTGTTGAGGGAAATGATGTGTGAAAGTATGATGAATGAAAAGACTGGGTATATAGTTATGTATATTTGGTGGTTTATCCATATTATTGGCCAAGTCGTATTATACACACACAAACACACACACACACACGTATACATAAACCATACATTGCTATTTGTTAGTGTGTCCCGTGTTGTCTAGTGGCTAGGATACGCGGCTCTCACCCGCGAGGCCCGGGTTCGATTCCCGGCACGGGAAGTTTTCCTTTTCCGTTTTCTTTTTTTAAGGTGAAGTAGATCTGTTGTTGTGGAGGCATGCCAGGATGGAACCTAGAGGAAGATAGGAGTTGTGTGAAAAGGCACACAAACGCATCGAAACTCACTCAGCCTTCTGGGGTCATGCATGCACTGACAAACAGGCAGTTACTGTTCCCTTTGAGCAAGGGGATGGGGTGTGTGACGTCCCAGCGCACTCTCTTGTCATTACTTAACTCGTAATTAACCCACAAACTTTCCTCAATCACAAGCGCTTGTCAAACCACGATAGCGTAACACACAAGAACATATACAATGTGAAAAAGAGAAGCGTAATCTCCCATTCATATCAATTCTCATTTTGAAGATATTACTGATGAAAGGATTTTGTGACACCAATGGCAGGATGATCAGAACAAACCAGAGCATGACACACACACACACACACACACACACACACACACACACACACACACACACACACACACACACACACACACACACACACACACACACACACACACACATTGGGGAGGCGGTAGCGGAGTGAATAGCGTCTCCGATTGGCGTTCTCGGTGACCCGAGTTTGATCCCCGAAGAAACCCAAAACCTTTCTGCACCGTCGAGTGGCCTAAGAACACCCACATGCCCTGCCCATCAACTCTACCTTCGATTGCGAGGGCATCGGAGGACACAGGGGGGCGGCACGAGCCTCTAATCACAGGCGTCACTATAAGAACCTGCCTGCGCCACAACGGGCGAGGACCAACCATCACAGCCCTCAAGTGAACCTTCAGAGACTACCATCCGAGCCCTGGGTTACCACTGCCTATACAGGCGCTATAGGCACAAATGTAAAACACACACACACACACACACACACACACACACACACACACACACACATCCCTTCACTCATTTCCTCAGCACAATTCCTCACATCTTCACATCACCACC
>JACEEZ010017245.1:37500-50000 GCA_016584305.1 Chionoecetes opilio
TTTCCCCCGTGAACACTTCCCCCCTTATTCATTATCATATAAAACGAATTTAGCAGAAGGAAAAGTGTCAGTCATACTAAATTAAACTAACCTAACCCAAACTATTGCCAGCCATGGTTTCGGTCAGTGTGTCGTTGTCATGACACAGTGCTATCAACTACATCCAGGAGGGAATATGTCCACAGGGGAAACTGTCTAGAACAGTGTTTCTTAACCTTCCTACCGCCACGCCCCCTTCAGTAGTGGGTCCTGGCCTCCATGCCCCCCCCCCCTCCACTTCATCATTCAAGATATTTAAAAATAATCTTGAATCAGAAAGAAAAACTGAAAAATGCGCGTTTTTAGCACTTATATGGTGCAAATATTATTATTAAAATTCATTGTATTAACACCTTGCACTATTAGGGTGCAGCCACCCTGTATTAACACCTTGCACTATTAGGGTGCAGCCACCCTGTATTAACACCTTGCACTATTAGGGTGCAGCCACCTGTATTAACACCTTGCACTATTAGGGTGCAGCCACCCTGTATTAACACCTTGCACTATTAGGGTGCAGCCACACTGTATTAACACCTTGCACTATTAGGGTGCAGCCACACTGTATTAACACCTTGCACTATTAGGGTGCAGCCACCCTGTATTAACACCTTGCACTATTAGGGTGCTACCACACTGTATTAACACCTTGCACTATTAGGGTGCAGCCACACTGTATTAACACCTTGCACTATTAGGGTGCAGCCACCCTGTATTAACACCTTGCACTATTAGGGTGCAGCCACCCTGTATTAACACCTTGCACTATTAGGGTGCTACCACACTGTATTAACACCTTGCACTATTAGGGTGCAGCCACCCTGTATTAACACCTTGCACTATTAGGGTGCTACCACACTGTATTAACACCTTGCACTATTAGGGTGCAGCCACACTGTATTAACACCTTGCACTATTAGGGTGCAGCCACACTGTATTAACACCTTGCACTATTAGGGTGCAGCCACACTGTATTAACACCTTGCACTATTAGGGTGCAACCACCCTGTATTAACACCTTGCACTATTAGGGTGCAACCACACTGTATTAACACCTTGCACTATTAGGGTGCAACCACACTGTATTAACACCTTGCACTATTAGGGTGCAACCACCTGTATTAACACCTTGCACTATTAGGGTGCAAGCCACACTGTATAACACCTTGAAGCTTTATCAGAAATAGATTACACCGCTTTAGGTAACCCTGTATTAACACTTGCACTATTAGATGCAGCCACATGTATTAACACCTTGCACTATTAGGGTGCAACCACCCTGTATTAACACCTTGCACTATTAGGGTGCAACCACCCTGTATTAACACCTTGCACTATTAGGGTGCAACCACCTGTATTAACACCTTGCACTATTAGGGTGCAACCACACTGGGAGCAGGAAAGCGAGTGAGAGCTTTATCAGAAATAGATAACGCTCTAGCCGTAACTATGATAATAGTAATAATAATAATAATAATAATAACTTATGATAATTTTAATATTAATAGTAGTAATAATAGTAAAACTAATGTGAAAATAATAAAAGATAATGATAACATGATAATGATAATAATAATAATAATAATGATGCTTATAATGATAATAGTAATACTAATGGTAATTTTGACAAAATAATAATAATAGTAATAAACAACTAATAATAATGATAAAACATAATTATAAGAACAATAATAATAATGATAATAACGATAATGATAATGATGATGAAAATAATAGTAATAATAATAACAAAAAATACTATTGCATAAAAGTCTACTAAGTTAGTGCAATCTAGCAAAGCAATCCCGCAGAGTTTTTCCCACACACTGGCTTCGCTGTGTCGACTTTCTTGGCTCACCCTCGCGAGTGAAGGCCGAGCTTAAAGTTAGATACTTGACAGTTCTTCATTCTGCTCTCTTGGCTCACGCCCCCAAGGTTAAGAACCGCTGGTCTAGAGAGGTCTAGTGGGTCCAGGGGGTAATATGTCAGGGGGGAAAATGTCAGGGGGGAAAAATGTCCAGGGTGGAATATGACTGGGCCCCGGTTGATGATCGGGTCACCATATCCCAACACCAAAATATCAATGGTCCTAACACTATATACTACTACTAAACAAGAATGATGATAACATATACTACTACTACTACTATATACTATCACTAATATAAACAGTATCAATATCATCATTATTATTATCATTTTGTTCAGTGTTATAATCGTCCCCCAAAAAGTACCGTATTTCGCGGCATTTAAGACGTTTTCTTTTCCCCCAAAGTCACACAAATAGTCTCCCTGCGCCTGCCAGGCTCATGCAGGTAAGCTGAACTACCAGAACTACCTAAACTACTACATACAGGTTGCCTAGATTACTTTATCATTATTTATCGATATTTCTAAACTATCAATAAGAATTAGCCAAGGTAACAATACAATGCCAGTATCATCTTTTCTTCATACAATATACATCATTTTGGCAGATGCATGAGTACCATCATTACCAGTAATTTGCGTTAGTTACTTAGTTGCTCTAGCGTAACTGTAATAGCACACACACACACACACACACACACACAATGTCACAACACACACAGCAATAACCGACGTGGCAACCTGAACAACCTATAACAGAACTCCTATGTATACTAAAAGATACTGACTAAAGAACAGATCGAGAAAAAACGAAGCATTTATACTGGAGAAAAACTTATGGAGGAACAGACTGAGGACGCAGCACCAAGAGCAGGAAGAGGAAGAGGAGGAGGAGGAGCAGAGACAGCAGCAGGAGGGCAGGGAGGCGCGAGGTAATATTCCCCTAAGCAGCCATTTACCCGGCACGACGCAGGGTGGCCGGCGACCTCCCTCCCGCGCTGCCCCACACACAGTAGCGGCCTCCATTAGTCGACACGAGGCCACGATAACACTTTACGGCGCCCCCAGGCATGACCCCGCGGCCGCCTGCTGACCTGACCTCCCCGACACCCTCTCGCCGGGGAGGTGCGTGATAAAGGAGGAAAGGTGGATAACAGGGAAAAATGACAGAAGGGAAAAAAAGACCAACGGTGAAAGAGTTAATGGAGAATCAAGCAGGAAAAGATAAGGGAAAATGACGGAGGAAAGAGAAAGGGAAGAAGCCTGATAATAATTGATGAATGGCATATAGTATAAAAGGGAGAAATATTGACAAAGGGGTGAGAGAGAAAACTAGGAAACGTATATAAATAAGTAATAGGTATAATTTATAGTAAGCTTGGGAAGGTATGGCAAAGGAAAGACACTATTTAGACAATGAAATATGAGGGTTTTGTTTAGATAAAAATACGACCTATAGTGCACAATGGATATAAAGACCTGTTATGTATATCTTTTTGGTTCATGTTATGTAGATGAACCGGTACTGCCTTAAAAACTAACTATGCAGCCATGACCATCACTATATCCAACACTACAAAGAACACCATCAATTACAGCTATATTATAATAACCACCGCTATCATCACTGCTGACCCCCTCCCCAAATACTAACACACACACACTAGCACACACACACACACACACACACACACACACACACACACACACACACACACACACACACACACACACACACACACACACATACACACACACACAAACAAACACACACACACATTACATCGGTATCGAGTCATGACTGTGATATAGTACACGTAATTTCTAACTAATACTCGGTCATACGTTATAATCCCAGACTCTTACATAAAGGTCACAAAAGTTTGCACACTCACAAAAACCGCCTTGGCTGCCCAGCGCGTCGCGGCCACCCTCGCCTCGGATACAGATCTGAGCTGATGGATTCATTAAGGCCTTTATTGCTTTCTTGTTTACCAACACAGCGCTGGGCCGCCGAGCCTCCAGAAAACAGGGCCGCACTATCTGGCGATAAATCAGCAGGTGAGCGGCCGAGTGGGTTATAAGTAGCCAGGTCGGGCGCGTTTAGCGGAATAATTACAGATCGTTGCCTCGGGCGGCACAACAGGGCGAGGGGCGGGCACTGGAGGGCGGTGAATAGAGGGGACCCAAGGAAAAGTGTTGGGATTGCATATAGGGAGAGAGTAAGAGCTTCATGGAGCAGAAATTGATCCCATGATAAAGCAGCAAACATAAAAGCATAAGAATATAAGAAAATAAGGAAGCTATAGACAATAGGCCTAGAGACATACACGTGGTAGTTCCTGATATAAGAACATATAAGGAGTCTTCAAAATGCCTTTCGTCGTATACAAGGCAGCTCCATATATAGTCACTCAATATCATCTGCTGAATACCATTACCATCCATGAATTTATGCAACCTTCTCTTAAGGCACTTTATCGTATTCGCATTCACCTCCTGATTGCTCAACTTGTTCCACGCATCCACCACTCTATTATAAGTGAATATTATTCAAGTGATTATCTCTACCACTATTATCTATTATATTATACGTATACCACTCTATTATAGTAAACCAGTTACTGCCTTATTTCCTTCTTACATCTGAACTTATCTATAGCTTTAACCCAGTGTTACGTGTCCTGTCAAACTCATTCAATTTTAGAACCCTACAGGAGACGGAAAAAGTTATGCTCGTACGAACAAGTAACAATGACCACGAGTGCACATATGATTAAGAATAAGATCACCCCGCTTATAAGTTTTTATTTCCTTATTGTATAGGTGATATTTTTGGTAAGAATTTTTTTTTGAGTGCAAATGTGCTTTTCATGGGTACAAAATCTATCCTATATATAGTTACTGTTCTGTGCAGGTGCTTAAGACATCAATGTGGCGAGAACATGAGTGTTGTGCCGTGGATCTGTCCCTCAGGACGTGTGTGCAGTGGCGGCTCTGGCTTGTGGGGCGCCCTGGGCACACTGTAACTTTTTTTTGTTAAGATATAAAGGAACTATACAAAACTATTTATTATTTTGTATTATCATTTATTATTATTTTTACTAGCAGAAGTTACCCGTATAATAAGTATGATGCTCTGAAAGATAATCCAAAAGGCTTTGTACACGTAACACCTTGTTTATGAATCTCTCTCTCTCTCTCTCTCTCTCTCTCTCTTTGAGAATCTCTCTCGAGGTAAATGGTAGGAGAGAGAGAGAGAGAGAGAGAGAGAGAGAGAGAGAGAGAGAGAGAGAGAGAGAGAGAGAGAGAGAGAGAGAGAGAGGAGAGAGAGAGAGAGAGAGGAGAGAGAGAGAGAGAGAGAGAGAGAGAGGAGAGAGAGAGAGAGAGAGAGAGAGAGAGAGAGAGAGAGAGAGAGAGAGAGAGAGAGATTATGTAAATGTAGAAGCAAGGAAGCATTTTCTGTGCCAGGTCAGTATGCCCCAGGCTGCACAAGACTGAGTAAAGTATCTGCTGTGCCAGATAGGCACAGGCTGCAAAACCCCCTATTTTTTAACTAATGAAGAAATTAAATAAACCTGGCCAAATATAGCTTATATCCATCTCAGGGATGACCGTAATATACCTTTCCTGAAAGTTTGGTTGAAATTGGGAAAAAACTGGCGGAGCCCCAGCTGTACAGACGGACAGACGGACATTCGGTGAATTATAATAAGATTTCATTTTTTTTTTCTCTTTCTTTGATTTCTTCATCGTGATTTTTGTCTTAGTGATATTAAAAAAAAAATAATACAGTTAAACAGAACCAATAATTATTTGAACGAATCGAAACACCATAGATATACAGCGAGGTGTCAGGAATTCCTGACAACAAACAAACATGCAGTGTCAGCCTTGGGAATTATAAGAAAAGTACAAGAAAAATAACCAGATATAAGAAAAGAGATCAAGGAAACATGAAGATAATAATTGTCACCATCATGGCATGAGTAGTGGAGACACCCGGGCATGGGTCACGCATGCAGCGTGGTGCGCCAGCCGTTCGGAGGTCACAGACACAGTGAATTGGGTCATAGCGTGAACCACAGGTCACGGCTGGGAGTACATCAAGGAGTGAGTAATGACGTGATCATCAGCGAGCTCCTCACTCCTTGGCCGCCGCCCCTCGTCTATGTTGTTGCCGCCACTGCTTCAGGAGCTGCCGCCGCCGCTCCGCCGCCTGCAGGCGTGCCTTGATCGATGCCTCGACGGCGGCCACCTCGGCGGGAGGGCCCGTTATCCTCACCTGGCGGGACTCTGCGTTAGTGGCGGGGGGCACCGACACCCTCACCCCGGAGTGCTCCTGTGCCAGCCTGATCAGCACCTCGCCCCCGGGGCCCACCACGTGGCGCCGCATGTCGGGTGCCACGTCAAGGACCACCTTTGTTCTGGCAGCCTTACGACGCTCCGCTGCCTCACGCAGATGTGCCGCGATGCCCTCCAGGCGGCCGGCCATGTCCTTGGCGGCGGCGGCCACCTGACTCTTGGGGCCCTCCAGGGTGACGTGGTGGGAGGTGCGGTCCTGGGGCAGGGGCACCGTCACACACACGCTTGGGTAGTCTTGCCTCAATTTACGGACAGTGTCCCCCCGGGGTCCGATAACGTGCTGCCGTCTGCCCGGTGGCACCGGCAGCAACACCTTCACCGTCTCCTCCTTCCAGGTGTTGCGCACCTTGTCGCGGGAGTCTTCCTTCCTTGGGATTGCCTTGCGCCGCTTCTTGACGCTTTTCTTCTTGGCTGGCTTGGCAGGAGTGACGCTCTCCTGCACAGCCTCGGTGACAGCCTCGGGGATAGGGACGTTGTTGCGGCATTTCCTGCGACTCTTACACACAACCTGCCATTCCCCGGACTCGTCGTCTGGCACTTCATCTGTAGCAGGAGCCTTCTTCTGCTTCTTCCGCTTTTTACGCTTTTTATGGACCCCTTCACCTTCCGCGGGAGCTTCGTCCTCTTTGTCACTGCACCGACGGTCGAACGAGGGAGCTGCAACGCCTGCACCATCGCCGGACTGGCCTGGGCCCTTTTTCTTGTATCCGCCCCAATAAAAGCGGGCAACCAAACACAGAAAAATTAGAAGCGCAACACATCCCATGAAACACACAGCAACACAGGTGAGTGTTGCTGTGAAGGCCACGTGCTCCTGTTCGGCCTTCACCACCTCCACCTCGAGGCAGCGAAGGAACCGCTTAGTCTCCACCAGGCGGTCCCACCACAGCACATCCCCTGGAGCCACGCAGGCCTCCCGAGGGTCTCGAGGTGGGGTGGGGCGCAGAGGTCCCAGCCACCCCTGGTGAGCCAGTTGCTCCCGTAGCTGCCATGTCACAGTGGCGTGCAGTGCCTTGTGGTCCCACTCCTGCAGGACCTCGGACACCCGCGTGGCGTCCCTCGTGGCGTCCTGCCAGGCGCTCCAGAGGAGGGCAGCGAGGGCCACCCCCACGGCCACCAACACCCCCATCAGGATGTGCTTGCAGATTTTTGCTTTGTCCACAAAAGTGTTAGGCATTTTATTTTATAAATCACCAGATTAGGGTGTTGTGTCACCGCGAGTCTTGTGTGTGAGAAAGGAGATGGCAAGTTGTCTGGGGGATGAGCAGAAGTTACCCGTAATAAGTATGATGCTCTGGCAGACAAACCCAATGGCTTGAATGGTATACACATAATACTGTGTTTATGAATCTCTCTCTAGCAAATTCGAATTCAAATTCAAATAGGTTTATTGCCCATGTAATCACATATAAGTTTATATTATACAATATGAGTTGCTTGGCTGGACCCACTAATTGTAAACATTTTTGGCAAGCCCCAAAAGTGACTATTCAAATGGTTGCCCTACAATAAATATATTGCAAGAAAATTTATAAGTATGAGCATAAATGTATAATGAAATATTTATATTATATGATCAAATAAATGTGTGCATTAGTTGCATAACACCTAACATCGCGCACCAGGTACCTCACATGGCCAAACACCACACATAACCAGCACCACACATAACCAACACCACACATAACCAACACCACACATAACCAACACCACACATAACCAGCACCACACATAACCAACACCACACATAACCAACACCACACATAACCAGCACCACACATAACCAACACCACACATAACCAACACCACACATAACCAGCACCACACATAACCAACACCACACATAACCAGCACCACACATAACCAACACCACACATAACCAACACAACACATAACCAACACCACACATAACCAACACCACACATAACCAGCACCACACATAACCAACACCACACATAACCAACACCACACATAACCAACACCACACATAACCAACACCAAACATAACCAACACCTCACATAGCCAAACACCACCACATAACCAACACCTCACATAGCCAAACACCACACATAACCAGCACCACACATAACCAACACCACACATAACCAACACCACACATAACCAACACCTCACATAGCCAAACACCACACATAACCAGCACCACACATAACCAACCACCACACATAACCAGCACCACACATAAACCAAACACCTCACATAGCCAAAACAACCACACATAACCAGCACCACACATAATCAACACCACACATAATCAACACCACACATAACCAGCACCACACATAACCAACACCACACATAACCAACACCACACATAACCAACACCCCACATAACCAACACCACACATAACCAACGCCACACATAACCAACACCACACATAACCAGCACCACACATAACCAACACCACACATAACCAGCACCACACATAACCAACACCTCACATATCCAAACACCACACATAACCAGCACCACACATAATCAACACCACACATAACCAACACCACACATAACCAACACCACACATAACCAACACCCCACATAACCAACACCACACATAACCAACGCCACACATAACCAACACCACACATAACCAACACCACACATAACCAACACCACACATAACCAACACCACACATAACCAACACCTCACATAGCAAAACACCACACATAACCAACACCCACACATAACCAGCACCACACATAACCAACACCACACATAACCAACACCACACATAACCCAACAACACACACATAACCAACACCACACATAACCAGCACCACACATAACCAACACCACACATAACCAACACCACACATAACCAACACCACACATAACCAACACCCACACATAACCAACACCACACATAACCAACACCACACATAACCAACACCTCACATAGCCAAACACCACACATAACCAGCACCACACATAACCAACACCACACATAACCAACACCACACATAACCAACACCACACATAACCAGCACCACACATAACCGGCAGCACACATAACCAACACCACACAAACCAACACCACACATAACCAGCACCACACATAACCAACACCACACATAACCAACACCACACATAACCAACACCCACATAACCAACACCACACATAACCAACGCCACACATAACCAACACCACACATAACCAACACCACATAAACCAACACCCCACATAAACCAACACCACACATAACCAACACCACACATAACCAACACCACACATAACCAACACCCTCACATAGCCAAACACCACACATAACCAGCACCACACATAACCAACACCACACATAACCAACACCACACAAAACACAACAACCACACATAACCAGCACCACACATAACCAACACCACACATAACCAACACCCCACATAACCAACACCACACATAACCAACAGCCACACATAACCAACACCACACATAACCAACACCACACATACAACCAACACCCCACATAACCAACACCACACATAACCAACACCCCACATAACCAACACCACACATAACCAACACCCCACATAACCAACACCACACATAACCAACACCCCACATAACCAACACCACACATAACCAACACCCCACATAACCAACACCACACATAACCAACACCACACATAACCAACACCACACATAACCAACACCCCACATAACCAACACCACACATAACCAACGCCACACATAACCAACACCACACATAACCAGCACCACACATAACCAACACCACACATAACCAACACCACACATAACCAACGCCACACATAACCAACACCACACATAACCAACACCACACATAACCAACACCACACATAACCAACACCACACATAACCAACACCACACATAACCAACACCACACATAACCAACACCACACATAACAGAACCATTGACCTAACCTAGCTAAGCACCATACATCAAACATCTCATATATAACATGATCAAATACCTCACAATACTAATTCACACAAGACCAAACACCACACATAACTAAACATATATACAAAACATAACACTTGTTACGCTTACCCACAAAACTTCTTGCATACAATATTATATTCAAGTAAGCATATAGATGACTATTGCATTCAATATAACTTGATTAGATGTTTCTCAATTGATTTTAAATGTGTTTTTATCAATAATGTTTTTAATGTTGTCAGGAAGTTCATTATATTCCATACATCCGTTTTGTAGAGTACAAATCTCTTCTGAGCTTCTAGGTTGGGAAAAGGCGGTCTGAGTCTCTCTCTCTCTCTCTCTCTCTCTCTCTCTCTCTCTCTCTCTCTCTCTCTCTCTCTCTCTCTCTCTCTCTCTCTCTCTCTCTCGAGAAAGAGAAAGAGAAAGAGAAAGAGAGAGAGAGAGATATTAACATTTCCTGAAAGTTTGGTTGAAATTGGGAAAAACTGGCGGAGCCCCAGCTGTACAGACGGACAGACGGACATTCGGTGAATTATAATAACATTTCATCTTTTTTTTCTCTTTCCTTGATTTTTTCATCGTGATTTTTGTCTTAGTGATATTAAAAAAAAAATTATACAGTTAAACAGAACCAATAATTATTTGAACGAATCGAAACACCATAGATATACAGCGAGGTGTCAGGAATTCCTGACAACAAACAAACATGCAGTGTCAGCCTTGGGAATTATAAGAAAAGTACAAGAAAAATAACCAGATATAAGAAAAGAGATCAAGGAAACATGAAGATAATAATTGTCACCATCATGGCATGAGTAGTGGAGACACCCGGGCATGGGTCACGCATGCAGCGTGGTGCGCCAGCCGTTCGGAGGTCACAGACACAGTGAATTGGGTCATAGCGTGAACCACAGGTCACGGCTGGGAGTACATCAAGGAGTGAGTAATGACGTGATCATCAGCGAGCTCCTCACTCCTTGGCCGCCGCCCCTCGTCTATGTTGTTGCTGCCACTGCTTCAGGAGCTGCCGCCGCCGCTCCGCCGCCTGCAGGCGTGCCTTGATCGATGCCTCGACGGCGGCCACCTCGGCGGGAGGGCCCGTTATCCTCACCTGGCGGGACTCTGCGTTAGTGGCGGGGGGCACCGACACCCTCACCCCGGAGTGCTCCTGTGCTAGCCTGATCAGCACCTCGCCCCCGGGGCCCACCACGTGGCGCCGCATGTCGGGTGCCACGTCAAGGACCACCTTTGTTCTGGCAGCCTTACGACGCTCCGCAGCCTCACGCAGATGTGCTGCGATGCCCTCCAGGCGGCCGGCGATGTCCTTGGCGGCGGCGGCCACCTGACTCTTGGGGCCCTCCAGGGTGACGTGGTGGGAGGTGCGGTCCTGGGGCAGGGGCACCGTCACACGCACGCTTGGGTAGTCCTGCCTCAATTTACGGACAGTGTCCCCCCGGGGTCCGATAACGTGCTGCCGTCTGCCCGGTGGCACCGGCAGCAACACCTTCACCGTCTCCTCCTTCCAGGTGTTGCGCACCTTGTCGCGGGAGTCTTCCTTCCTTGGGATTGCCTTGCGCCGCTCCTTGACGCTTTTCTTCTTGGCTGGCTTGGCAGGAGTGACGCTCTCCTGCACAGCCTCGGTGACAGCCTCGGGGATAGGGACGTTGTTGCGGCATTTCCTGCGACTCTTACACACAACCTGCCATTCCCCGGACTCGTCGTCTGGCACTTCATCTGTAGCAGGAGCCTTCTTCTGCTTCTTCCGCTTTTTACGCTTTTTATGGACCCCTTCACCTTCCGCGGGAGCTTCGTCCTCTTTGTCACTGCACCGACGGTCGAACGGAGGGAGCTGCAACGCCTGCCCCCATCGCCGGACTGGCCTGGGCCCTTTTTCTTGTATCCGCCCCAATAAAAGCGGGCAACCAAACACAGAAAAATTAGAAGCGCAACACATCCCATGAAACACACAGCAACACAGGTGAGTGTTGCTGTGAAGGCCACGTGCTCCTGTTCGGCCTTCACCACCTCCACCTCGAGGCAGCGAAGGAACCGCTTAGTCTCCACCAGGCGGTCCCACCACAGCACATCCCCTGGAGCCACGCAGGCCTCCCGGGGGTCTCGAGGTGGGGTGGGGCGCAGAGGTCCCAGCCACCCCTGGTGAGCCAGTTGCTCCCGTAGCTGCCATGTCACAGTGGCATGCAGTGCCTTGTGGTCCCACTCCTGCAGGACCTCGGACACCCGCGTGGCGTCCCTCGTGGCGTCCTGCCAGGCGCTCCAGAGGAGGG
>JACEEZ010017245.1:55000-92500 GCA_016584305.1 Chionoecetes opilio
GTGATAATAACAATATAATCAATACGAACAAATAGTCAACAATTGTGACTGACTATCTGACCTGTCAAGTAGCAATTATAAATGCTTTGTTGAATAAAATACAACAATTAACAGCACGCTGTGATAGTCTGATCAGCACCTAACAACGACTATTTCACTCACTATAATTTATATAATACTATTCATAACAAAACAATATCACTATACGTGCCAACACGATAACATCAAGATACCACGGCGTTCAGCGTACCACTCTGAATAACCAACTGACCTTTACGTGGACCATAACAAGGTATAGGAGCTTCATCAAATATGCTTTCCAAGATCTTATCCATAGATCTTATTCGCAGCAGACTTGAATTTGTGCACATTATTCGCAGCACACGTACCCTCGTCTAACAAATTCCGCAATCTGACCGGATTTGGCATAAAGAGTGCTGAAACTGACCAGTGCGCCATTTGATCAGCTGCAAGCAGTGTGCGCGAGTTCGAAGCAAGGCGAAGACTGTTGTAGACTTGAAGGAGGAACATGTCTTGCGGGACAAGTATCTTCCCACCTTATAAGCAGGGTAGCGGTGTGGGAGAGAGGGAGGGAAGATCTAGATTCTAAAGACCCTTACGATGCAGTGAGCACAATACTTAGAAAAAAAGACGATTGTTTTCATTGCTAGAAACTACTACTACTATTACTACTTTTACTACTACAACTACTACTACTACTACTACAATGATGACGACGACTATACGGCGGCGGCGACGATGACGACACAGAATCACTGGTCGCTGCCTGGGAGGTGTATCAGGTGATCTACATAAACAAGTAAACAGGAGTTATATAGCAGACACGCGATAATCCACGCCTGAGGGACCCGCCGCGGCCTGTCTACACCCCTGCTAATTTGACAACTCTAGAAAGTGTGCCTGCAGCGGCGGTGGTGATGGAAGGTCCAGATAAGCTGTGATTTAGAGGCAAGCGCTGAAATGTAAACAGAGGGCATGTGGCCGTGGTTCCAGCCCCCCTCCCTCTCTGTAGCAGGCCTTGAGGGTAGCACGATGAACCGCCAACAGCCGCCCTGTGAACCCTCATAAAAGTGACGTGATGGCTCAGAGTCGCCGGCTAATGGACCGAACAACTCAGCAGACATTATTTGCACTTGACTCCCTACACAGACTCCTTCATGGGCCGGTGATGCGAGGATGAAAAAGCTGCGTTTGAGGCCTATTGGGTGTGTGATGGGTGTTGTATTGCGTCATGAGAGTGTATGTCTCCCTTCTCTCTCTCTCTCTCTCTCTCTCTCTCTCTCCTCTCTCTCTCTCTCCTCTCTCTCTGTCTCTCTCTCTCTCTCTCTACCCCCCTTCTCTATCTTCCCCTCTCTCTCTCTCTCTCTCTCTCCTCGATCTCTCTCTCTCTCCTCTCTCTCTCGTCTCTCTCTCTCTCTCTCTCTCTCTCTCTCTCCCTCTCTCTCTCTCGTCTCTCTCTCTCTCTCTCTCTCTCTCTCTCTCTCTCTCTCTCTCTCTCTCTCTCTCTCTCTCTTTCTCTCAACAAAAGCTTCTATCAGGTAGACAACTCTTCAAATAAAACTGGCCCCACATTATATTTTCCTTATAGAGAGCAGGGCTATAAAAGGTCGTAATACTGAGGTAAAGACGCTCAAAGTAACCTCTTCATACATGGATATGGAGTCGATGTTAAAACACTTATTGGATTATATTAATGACTGGATATTGACAAGGTAAGCAATGGGCAGGTAAAACGGTTAAAGGGATACAATAAAGGCGAGGTAGGAAAAGTTCTTACGGCTATATAGTAATCAGGGTAAAACAAGAAGTAAGGGATTCAAACTGGAAAAGCGTAGATTCAAAAATGAAATAGGGAAAAGCTGGTTCACAAATAGGGTGGTAAATGATTGGAATGGACTCAGTCGTCAAGTGGTCAGTACGGAGTCATTAGGGAACTTTAAATGGAGGCTGGATAAATTCATGGATGGGGATGAAAGATGGATGTATAGGTAGTGTTAAGTAACATGAACTACCACGTGTAGGTCTCGCAGCCTCTTGTAGCTTCCTTATTTTATTATGTTCTTAACCCCTTCACGCCCAGATCTTTCCTTTGCTATAAAAAATTGTCTGTTGTTAGCCATATAATAACGAAAAGTAACTGAATATACCACATTAGTTAGTGGACAAGGATACTAAACAGGTCATAGCTATAAAACATTGCTTATAGTCACTAAAAGTGTCTAATGGTACCCAAATCACAATGGAAATGACGTTCTGGGCCTCAAGGGGTTAAGTACTAATTGGATGTGATTTGCAAGAATAGTATATACGGTTATGACTCATGAGGCAAGATGAGTACTGGAGATCTAAGAGTAAGTACTGGATTAGATGTTAAAGTGGCGAGGCTGGTCTGTTTTGGTCTGTTTTGAGGGAAGGGAACAGGGGCAGTTACAAGGCAAGAGACAAAGTACCTCACCGCCTGCTTGGCTTGTCATCTCTAAACGTTGATTTACACCACCGCTGCGTTGGCATTTTCGCACATTTTCGCTCCATTGTGTCGTTTTCAGCATAGGTAGGCAGTTACCTTTACGACGACCCCGGGCAGAGGGCGACGCGGGGGAGAAAGAGAGGGAAGGGGAGGGAGATGGAGGGGGGGGAAGTGATGAATTGAGAAATATATAGTCGGTAGGTACTGTAGGTCTGTCTAGGTAAGAACAAGAGAGAGAGAGAGAGAGAGAGAGAGAGAGAGAGAGAGACGGGGTACAGGCTCCTGAACGTCCCTCCTTATGATACATATCTTTACCCTTACTCTTGCTCGCTCCCACGACAAGCAGCGCAGAACCATAATAATTGTCTTCATACACACACACACACATACACACACACACACACACACACACACACACACACACACACACACACACACACACACACACACACACACACACACACACACACACACACACACACACACACACACACACACACAACGTCCAGTCCCATACACAAACCCATTTATCTGTCCCTCAAGGCAAGCGTCATACAGAAGTCTCCTCACAAAGCTGCCGCCACTCCTTAACGTGGAGATCCAAATAAAAACAGAGAATATGGCATAAACAAAAACACGATTGGAGTAGTGAAGGAGCTCATAAACACACTAACGTCCAGAGATGGGCCGCCCTGCTAAAGCGTCCGAAAGGCTGGAATATAATAGTGAGAGAAGAATTACAGCTTACTACACGTTATACACAGACTATATAGTAACACAGTACCATCAATAATTTCCTTATACATTTAGGTAACAAGGGTGAAACATCGAAAAAAAAATTCATGTGGGTTGAATTTCCACCATTACTTTTTTTCCTATCACGTTAATCAGAGACAATCATATATGGTATACTCTGGTTCACGCATAGGGTGGTAAATTATTGGAATGGACTCAGTCATCAAGTACGAGTAGTTAATGGAGAGTCAATAGGGAGTTTTGAAAGGAGGCTGTAGACAATATTATGGACGGGGATGAAAGGTGGATGTAGTAGGTATAGTGTTAAGTAAAAGGAACTACCATGTACACGTATAAGTCTCACGGCTTCTTGTAGCTTCCTTATTGTCTTATGTTCTTATCTATGTTCTATGTTCTATGTATCTATGTTCTTTCAGTAAGTGACGGAATGCCCTGTTGCTGAGACCCAGAGCGATCGACTGTACACTCATTATTAGAGGCGCAGTTTCTTGTACCCCGTTGTGTTATAGTCTACTAAGCTGCCCGAACTTTGCATATATACTTTGCTATATTATACTTGTCTACCGGTGACGTTGTTATCCTTTTAATCGGTTATCTATGAAAGCTGTTATCTATGAAAGCTGTTATCTATGAACGACATAGATTTAGTGCCAACCGCTGTGCCTGTTGAGGGAATGTTTTGATACGATGATGATGGTGATGATTGGGTGATGATGATGATGATGATGATTGGGTGATAGTGATGATAATGATTGGGTGATTGAGTGATATGATTGGGTGATGGTGATGATGATGCTTGGGTGATTCAATGATTGGGTGATGATGATTATGATTTTTGGGTGATGATGATGATGATGATGACGACAACGACGACTATAATGCCATAACATCGTTACGTCGGTTTCTTAACAACTGTAATGTGTCTCTGATTTTGCATGTTTCACAAACGTGTTTCTTTCTCGAGTATTTTATATCTTCATCCTGCAATGTCAGCGGCAATATGTAAATGGTTTGCGGACAAGGGATTTCTGAGACAATTTTTCTTCAACAACTACATTTTTTTTTTTTTTTTGCATCTATGCCTACACCGCCTGTAAGCAGTGACCTCCAGGGCTGGGATGGTAGGCCCTGGAGGTTCACTTGAGGGCTGTGATAGTTATCCCTCGCCCGTGGTGGCACAGGCAGGATTCTTATAGTGACGCCTGTGATTAGAGGCTCATTCCGCCCCCCTGTGTCCTCCCATGCACTCGCAATCGAAGGTAGAGTTAATGGACAGGTCATGTGGGTGTTCTTAGGCCACTCGACGGTGCAGAAATATTTAAAGTGGATTTATGGGTCTCACTCAGGACACAGAACGCCACTGGAGACGCTAACCACTCTGCTATACCGCCTCCCCACATCAAAGGACGTATATTCCATCTCCCCAAACTTACTGGTCTTTGAAATATCAAATAGTCACATGCATAACGATACATGGACTGAATAATATTGCATTACAGTTTAGCAAGTGAGAGAGAGAGAGAGAGAGAGAGAGAGAGAGAAGAGAGAGAGAGAGAGAGAGAGAGAGAGAGAGAGAGAGAAGAGAGAGAGAGAGAGAGAGAGAGAGAGAGAGAGGAAGAGAGAGAGAGAGAGAGAGAGAGAGAGAGAGAGAGAGAGAGAGCGAGAGCGAGAGAGAGAGAGAGAGAGAGAGAGAGAAGAGAGAGAGAGAGAGAGAGAGAGAGAGAGAAGAGAGAGAGAGAGAGAGAGAGAGAGAGAGAGAGAGAGAAGAGAGAGAGAGAAGAGAGAGAGAGAGAGAGAGAGAGAGAGAGAGAGAGAGAGAGAGAGAGAGAGAGAGAGAGAGAGAGAGAGAGAGAGAGAATCAACTTTTTTATAGTCTGCTTTCACAACTCTCTATTAAAGACCTATTAATTCAATCAATTACAACACTATTCGTGCATATAAAGATCTATGTCTTCATTATCACTAAGAAAAAAAGATATATACTTCCTATGTATCTTGTGCTATTCACCAATTATCGTTGACAATATCTCAGAATTGTTATTTCCTATACATTTTCCTCCATTTTATACTAGCGGTATTTTATATGGCCTTTATAATTTGAAGAGTCCATTAAATATAAAGTATATACATCAAAAGAACATGGTCAACATGGTCGAGGACACAATGTGAAAACTTGGTACACATATATACATATATGTATACTTTATTTTTGTCGTGAATAAATGTTCATCCATTTAGTTACTTGTTTTTCTATTCCCAGGAGGTTCAGAACATAAGAACATCTCGTCAGGATTCTGTTAAATTACCACTTGTATAAAATGGAGGCAAATTTTGGAAATAACAATTCTGAGATAGTTGCGACAATAATTGGTGAAAAAAACAAGATACATAAGAAGTACCTTTTTTCATAGTGATAATGAAGACATAGATATTCATATTCACGAATAGGGTAGTCATAGTTTGTAAAATATTCAATTATCAGGTCTTTAATAGAGAGTTTGACGCTTTGTCCTTCGGCATCCAAATAAACACTGTGCGAGTGAAGAACTGAGTGACTGCATCCCTCCCTGGCCGACCCGCGGGTGACCACGGAAACAAGGAAGGGAATTGCCCCCTTATCTCTCTCTCTCTCTCTCTCTCTCTCTCTCTCTCTCTCTCTCTCTCTCTCTCTCTCTCTCTCTCTCTCTCTCTCTCTCTCTCTCAAAGGACCCAGTTAATTACGTTAATTACATACCATTTAGCTTAACCTCGGTAGTCAGGGCAGTCATCAGAGGTGCGTCAGCTGCCTGTAAGCTGTCCTAAACACCATTTACTGCGGCGCTCCTATCACTGCGTCCAGCCATGTCTCCTTAGCCAGCATTCTGAGATTTTTTTTCTTTTCCATCACAAAGGACTGGCCAAGGGTAAAAAAAAGAAGTATCAAACAGCCCGCTAAATTGCCAGTCCCTATAAAGAAAACGGTAACAGAATATAATAAGCTGTACGAGAGTAATGCTAATTTCCTGATTTCTTGATGACATAAGAAGGCCTATCTTTAGGAGCACATTTTCCCATCCCCAAATTATTAGTTTATTAGGATAGAAATTTAGACTATATCGTTAGTTACATTACGTCGATTATTATATATCAAATATTATCATGCATATACCGGTGTAATCACAACTCGGCTGCCGTGTACTGATCGCTAGAGATTGTGTGGACATAACCATAATTATGTTTTTCTACTATTATTATCATTATTATTATCCTTATCTCTCTCTCTCTCTCTCTCTCTCTCTCTCTCTCTCTCTCTCTCTCTCTCTCTCTCTCTCTCTCTCTCTCTCTCTCTCTCTCTCTCTCTCTCTCTCTCTCTCTCTCTCTCTCTCTCTCTCTCTCCCCTTCTATATGCTTCCTCACTTTCGCTATACCCTCCTCCGCCTCCCGACCCTCCCTGCCCCCCGCCTAGCCGCGGTCCGGGGATTCATCGGGCTGGTGGGTCGGTCGTCGACTCTCACAGCCTCACTGCCCCGTCCCGTCCCTTCCACCCCTCCGCCGGAGTGAGAGGGTAAGGGACTTGAGGCTTGTTGAAAATTGAAAGAACATAAGAACATAAGAACATAAGGATCTACAAGAGACAGTGAGACCTACACGTGGTAGTTCCTGTTAAAGAAGAAAAGATTAAGAAAGAAAAACTCAATGGGTACTGTGTGTGTGTGTGTGTGTGTGTGTGTGTGTGTGTGTGTGTGTGTGTGTGTGTGTGTGTGGTGTGTGTGTGTGTGTGTGTGTGTGTGTGTGTGGTGTGTGTGTGTGTGTGTGTGTGTGTGTGTGTGTGTGTGTTGTGTGTGTGTGGTGTGTGTGTGTGTGTGTGTGTGTGTGTGTGGTGTGTGTGTGTGTGTGTGTGTGTGTGTGTGTGTGTGTGTGTGTGTGTGTGTGTGTGTGTGTGTGTGGTGTGTGTGTGTGTGTGTGTGTGTGTGTGTGTGTGTGTGGTGTGTGTGTGTGTGTGTGTGTGTGTGTGTGTGTGTGGTGTGTGTGTGTGTGTGTGTGTGTGGTGTGTGTGTGTGTGTGTGTGTGTGTGTGTGTGTGTGTGTGGTGTGTGTGTGTGTGTGTGTGTGTGTGTGGTGTGTGTGTGTGTGTGTGTGTGTGACAAATCTCTTCAGAGACTAAATGTTAATGATATGTAATATTATAAATGCATTGATGTCAGATTACGTCATTTCAACTTTGATAAGTCTAATAATTACAAATTTACTTCATGATTATCAATACAATGTTAAGTTTTCTTTTGCTTTCCTTATATGGCATACAAGCGAGGAGTAAAAACATAACACAACACACACACACACACACACACACACACACACACACACACACACACACACACACACACACACACACACACACACACACACACACACAAACACAACACACACACACAACACACACACACACACAACACACACACACACACAACACACACACACACACACACACACACGCACGTAGCATCACCGAGCGCTAAGAACCCGCCCAATCCCTTGCTAATCTTGTCTTTCCCGAGTCTCCATCAAGTCATGGCCGCCAATCCTGCTGTAAGTCTCTGATAATCCTCGCCTGTCACAACACAATTGGGGGGTGGAAATGGGGCGGAGGAGGGGGAAGAGGGGGGGGGAGGAGGAGGAGGAGGAGGAGGAGGAGGAGGAGGAGGAGGAGGAGGAGGAGGAGGAGGAGGAGGAGGAGGAATAGTAAAAGTGTATTCAGAGTAGTAGTAGTAGAAGTAAACTGATGGATGATATGGGGTAGGAGGGGACCAAAAAGGGGAGTGATTGTGAAAATGTGTAAATAATAAATGACGGTAAGCATTGGAAATCGTATATAGAGTGGATAAGAAATAGAAGAGGAGGACGAAAGGGAGGAAATTCTCTCTCTCTCTCTCTCTCTCTCTCTCTCTCTCTCTCTCTCTCTCTCTCTCTCTCTCTCTCTCTCTCTCTCTCTCTCTCTCTCTCTCTCTCTCTCTCTCTCTCTCTCTCTCTCTCTCTCTCTCTCTCTTTTTGTACATAAATCCATACACTCTTTACCTTTAGACCTTGGCTTTAGAGCAATACCCTACAATGTAACCCGAAGACCACATGATTTACGTATACCATTGTGCAGGACATCACATGCACAACAGAGTATCTTGTCAAGAGGAACTAAAAGCTGGAACAACTTACCAGAACATTTTATTACTGATGAAAACTTAAAATCTTTCAAACGTAACTTGATAAAAAGCATGCTTGACAAATACAATGAAAATTTATAAACTCTTTACAACCATAAATGTCATATTGTTTTTTTTTTTTATGGTTATTAAGATTTTTTTTTTTTTATGCATTTAAAATGATTAGTTTACTATTGTTAACTTCCATATTATCATCCATAAAATGTTATATTTTCAAAATGGCCTGACCAGTCCCTTGCTATGTTATTATGTATTATAGCTTTCAGGTCCTATAAAAGCTTCGGCTTATTGGACCTGGCTTTATCACTATATGTAATATGTTCATATGTACAAAACTACATGGTCAAATAAATATATCAATATCAATATCAATATCTCTCTCTCTCTCTCTCTCTCTACACAGGAACTACCACGTGTAGGCCTCGCGGCCTCTTGTAGCTTCCTCATTTTCTTATGTTCTCTCTCTCTCTCTCTCTCTCTCTCTCTCTCTCTCTCTCTCTCTCTCTCTCTCTCTCTCTGCGTACTGTGTGTGTGTGTGTGTGTGTGTGTGTGTGTGTGTGTGTGTGTGTGTGTGTGTGTGTGTGTGTGTGTGTGTATGTATGTGTGTGTGTGTGTGTGTGTGTGTGTGTGTGTGTGTGTGTGTGTGTGTGTGTGTGTGTGTGGTGTGTGTGTGTGTTTCTTTTTATGCTTTTCTATATGTTTGTTTGTTTTTTTCTTTTCAGTTTGTATACGAAATCGAGAAGTGTGTGTCACGCGGTCAGTCATAACACACACACACACACACACACACACACACACACACACACACAAGGAACAACGATAGAAAAAGCACATACGTAGACAAAAGCTAATTAAAATAAGTAGTCAGCATATAAAAAAAAAAAAAAACATTGCATTTAAAGTGTTTTGTATTGGCTGACATTGCCTGACAAGACAGAGAAACAGAAGCAGAAAGAAGAAGAAAAAAAAAAAAAAAAGAAGAAATGTTTGCTGGTGTGTTAAATCGCATCGCATAAACTTAACCCCTTCACACCCAGATCTTTCCTCTGCTCTAAACAATGGAATGTTGTCGAGTCATAACATTTCAAAAAGTAACTGAATATACCAAATGACTTAGTCGACAAAGATACTAAACAGGTCATATCTATAAAATATTGCTTACATTCACTAAAAATCGTCTAATGGCCTACCTAAATTACAATGGATATTACGTTCTGGGTCTCAAGGGGTTAACTATGAAACAAATTTGATGTATACGTTGAACATACTCGGTTCAGAGGAGAAAAGGGGCTCAAAGGATTCTTAAGTTAAGAGGAGAAAAGGGCCAACTCTTACATCCGCAAGAATAAAATGTCTGTAAGTGATCTCCTCTGTAAGTGTGAACAACCACTAGCACTTCCACGCTCGATCAAACAAAACAAATAAAGGAGAATAGCTAATCATCAAATACGGTCAAATCCCCTTAATTGTTAGGGTCAAATCGTTGCTAAGTCGTAGAGGTTAATGAAAGGCGACTCCGCTGCTTCCAGTCGTGTGACCTCGGTGCCGGCGAGGTCACACTCCTACGCCTCGTGTGACCTGACCTCCCCTATGACCGTGACCTGATACCCCGCCGATAGCTCATTAAGTATTATCTTGGGCTACGGCGGGATATTGTAACCTCATAAGTGACTCCGGTGCAAGGGAAGGCAGGGATCTTGGCTACTTGACTACTTCAAAGCAATATATTTAACCCCTTCACGCCCAGATCTTTCCTTTGCTATAAAAAATTGTATGTTTTGGAGCCATAAAATTATAAAAAGTAACCGAATATACAAAATTAGTTAGTCGACAAGGATACTAAACAGGTCATATCTATAAAGTATTGCTTATATTTACTAAAAATCGTCTAATGGTACCCAAATTATAATGAAAATTACGTTCTGGGCCTCAAGGGGTTAGAATACGATACACAAAACTATTCCATATAAAAGTCATAAAAGCCAAGATCTATAGACTTTTAAAGTATATAGTATAAAGTATAAAGTAAAGATAGTATGTCTGTCTATTAATCTTAATAAAAGCCAGAACTCATTATTCGCGTTCAGAAATAATAGGAATCTTCGTAGAGGACCTTGAGGAGATTAAAGGTATCAGAGACGCCCTTGTATTTGAGGTAGATAATTGAGGTATAGAGCTATTGAGGTAGAGATTATTGAGTCATTGAGGTAGTGGTGGCTTGATAGTGGAAGGAAGAGAGAGAGAGAGAGAGAGAGAGAGAGAGAGAGAGAGAGAGAGAGAGAGAGAGAGAGAGAGAGAGAGAGAGAGAGAGAGAGAGAGAGAGAGAGAGAGAGAGAGAGAGAGAGAGAGAGAGAGAGAGAGAGAGAGAGAGAGAGAGAGAGAGAGAGAGAGAGAGAGAGAGAGAGAGAGAGAGAGAGAGAGAGAGAGAGAGAGAGAGAGAGAGAGGAGAGAGAGAGAGAGAGAGAGAGAGAGAGAGAGAGAGAGAGAGAGATCGGACATCCCAAATATTGAAATCTAGGTCTCATTTGCGTCATTTTGTTCTCGTTTTCTAGTCTTTCTTCCCCAAAAGTGACACTAAATTGACCTTGAATTGACAGGATGGAGGATCAAACCTAACAAAAAATAATTCAATAATACATATTCGCAGTTATGCAAATCCTTCATCCTCCTTTATCAAACTATATACATTTTTCACATCTATACAACCTTTAAGACATTTCATAAAAATTTTTGATATCATAACCACCTCCCCTAAAACAGCATCTTCACCCATTTCACAATTCTCATCTCATGTCATCTTTTTCTTCTATTTAATCCCTTGAGACCCAGATCGTAATTTCCACTGTATTTTGGCCACCATTAGACGATTTTTAGTGAATATAAGCAATATTTTATAGATATGACCTGTTTAGTATCCTTGTCGACTAACTAATTTGGTATATTCAGTTACTTTTCGTAATTTTATGGCTCGACAACATACATTTTCTTATAGCAAAGGAAAGATCTGGGCGTGATGGTGTTAACCCGTGGCCACCGAGAGACACTCGGTGGCTACGGTTAAACAGTATTTTTTTTTCCTATTCCAAGTCCTCTTCTTTATTCACCTTCTTCTTTATTCTCCACCACAATTCTCTCTTCCCTACCACACTCCTCTCCACCCCCACCACCACCACCTCCAAGTCTCAAGAGGTGAAGGGTCTCGCCGCGGTGTTGGCACGCTGGTGTGAGGTCGTTGGCGGGTGCTTACTGGGTGATTAAGGAAGTGAAGAGCAATCAAAGGCCATTATACCTGCCTCCTCACTCCTCTCACCTGTCCTGCACCGCCGTTTCACCCCTTCATCTCTCCTTGCACACCTCTTTCACCCCTCTTAACTCTCACTTTTTACCTCTCACCCCTCCTAACTCACTCAGTAGCCTGCTTCGTCCTTTGTCTCCTCTCAGCACGCCACTCCATCCACACACACACACACGCGTATGCAAGGTTGTGTCTTTCGTGCAGTTTCCATTGGCACGCCCCTAAGAAGTATACATAAGAAGGCGTGCATTATCAGCCAATGAACAGGTCGTCATTCGTCCATGGTGGCACTGTTTCTCGTTCAGAACCAGTCGTGGGAGTGAGATAATATTCTCTCTCTCTCTCTCTCTCTCTCTCTCTCTCTCTCTCTCTCTCTCTCTCTCTCTCTCTCTCCTTCCGTCTTCCGCCCCAGCTCCAGTAATGTTCCCCAGCTGCTCATGAACGCTCTTAAGGACGCCGTGAAGCTATTTACAACAACTGTGCTAATCCCTCAAAGGAGATTTGCCTGCTCCGCTCAGCCTTAGGACCCGCCCCATCCCGCCCCGACTCCTTGGAGACACGCGGGACCACTGATCAAACTGCGGCATCCTTTTGGACCGTCGTGGGAACTGCTATGTGTCACCTCCTCCGCTCCTCCTCCTTACCTTAGTGCTAATGTGCCCTTCCGCCTCTTCCTCCTCCTCCTCCTCCTTCTCTTCCTTGATGCGCTGTGTGTGTGTGTGTGTGTGTGTGTGTGTGTGTGTGTGTGTGTGTGTGTGCGTGTGTGTGTGTGTGTGTGTGTGAGGACTCCTATAGTAATAATAAAAATCTCCTAATACTCAAAGCTGAAGTTAAAATACTTCAATAAAACAATGGTTCTTATGAAGTAATCACACATTCACACACACACACACACACACACAGACACACACACACATACACAGGGAGGTTCCACGTGGCCTCATCCTCGCAACCTCGAGACTTCAAACACGTGGCATAGCAGCTTGAGGTGACGTGCATCGCTGCATTCATTGTTGTCTTGATGAAGGAAATGGTAGGTAAGATTATGACAAACATCCTGGTAGGGGTTGAACGAAACTAAATCTATACATGATAATGTCGTCATGAAATGCATCTTTTGACTTCTGTCATCCACCCACATTCCTCCGTACTTTCGTGGGTCCCCGGTGGTGCACCTGACTGGCTGCTTGGAAGGTCACCCACCACTTTCAAGCCGCGCCCCCAGCACCGTCCCGGCCAATCAGTGGAGCGCAGTGGTCCGGGCGGGCAGACCATAAAGGCTCGGTGCACTGGCTTCATTCCTCAGTCTGCCCGATATTGCCTTCCGTCGAGGCCGCCAGACTTTGCTTTGTGTCGTGTGATTTGTCGAGTATTTCTTGTGCTGTTATGAAGGGAGGCCTGGAGCGTCTGTCTTTCCTGATGGGGCAGCAGGTGCCCGTTAGTCCCCCCAGCAGTCCTTCCTCGGGCAGCATCACGCCGCCCCCGCTTCAGGACCCTAAAGACCACTTGACCAAGGACGAAGAGAAAGGTAAGCTAATAACCACTTCTGAATGTTTTTTTTAAAGTCTTTTTAGAGTTATAGTTGCAATAAACTCAAAATGTACTCATCTTTTTGATAGGGAGATTTTTGTGGCGTCAAATAGTTAAAACACAATCATTCTTCCCCCAGTGTGCCAGAGTGCAGTGGAGGCGCCCAGCAGCAGTTCTTCTCCCCCGCCCCGCGCGCCGCCCCCCGCACAGCCTGTGTCCGAGGCGCGGCGCTACAGGACGGCCTTCACCAGGGAACAAGTGGCTCGTCTTGAGAAAGAATTCCTGAGAGAAAATTATGTGAGCCGTCCGAGGCGCTGCGAGTTGGCCAAGGAGCTGGACCTCAGCGAGTCTACGATCAAGGTGAGCATTGTGATGAGACAGTTATGCCTGAACAAGAATACATAGTGACACTGGGCCTTTGTTTTGATGTCTTGACCTGTTCTCAATACTCATACGTGTCTTCCTTCTTCGTGCAGGTGTGGTTCCAAAACAGGCGGATGAAGGACAAGCGTCAGCGGATGGCCATCACGTGGCCCTACGCCGACCCTGCCATCACTGCCTACCTCCTGCACGCGGCAGCTGCTTCAGGAGCCTACCCGCCCTACCTGCCCTCCCCGCTGTCTGCTACGCCCTGGCCGGCGTCGCCCATCCAGCCCTTACCGTACGGCCCACCAGGCCTCCCTTACGCCTTCGCACCGCCCACCGCCACTCGGTTTACCCCATACCCACGCCCACACGCTGGACTCATCTCGCCGCCCTACTCCCTCCCGCAGAACTCTCCACCCCTCCCGCTGTCCCCGACGATGCCCACCCCCAGTGTGCATCGCCTACCAATGTATGACCACATGCCAGCCTGTCCCAGTCACGCCTCGCCGAAGGACCCCTGCATGTGCAGCCTCATGTATCCTTCAGGCCTTACTTCTAGTCCCTCTTCGCTCTCTTGCGACTCCTTCCCCGCCATGGCAGGCCTCGTCACCACCACGGCACCCTCCGTCACCCAGTCCTCCGCCTGCAGCAGCCCAAAGAGGCAAGATTCACCTTCCCCAAGTTCAGAATCTTCGCCAAACACAAGACCTCACAAACTCTTCAAGCCCTACGACAATGAACCTCTGGGGCCCTTCTCCCGCACCTGAGCCCCGGTGATCCCTGTGTGTGTGTGTGCGGGGCGCCTCGCTTTATCTGTGATGCTTAGCCGGTCTTTTATTTCTCGTGAAACTTTGATATTAATAAATGTCTTTTTATGTATTCACATGTATTATGGACCCCCTTTTTTTCGCGTGCATGACACCTCTGGTTCACAAGTGCCAAAAGGTATCCTTGTAAATAAGTCTTCTCCATGATCAGTTCCAAACCCTGACTGTCATAATAGCTATTCTGACTTCATAATAGTAATGAAAAAAATGTTAATGTAAATGCTCAAACTCAGTATTAACTCGAAAACGCATGAGTACAAATGAACTGCAGAAGCAAAATAAGGAATCTAACTATATTTTTGAGTTAGTAAACGTTATAGTAAGTGACGATGGGTCTAGAAACCGCATGACCTGCTTGGCTTGCGTTAAATGTGCAAACGAAAATGAAGGAACTGAGATGCGAGAGAAAATAAGGAAGCTCCAAGAGGCTGTGAGACCTACACGAGGTAATTCCTGTTACTTAATGCTATCTACATCCACCTTTCATCCCCTTCCATGAAATGATTTAGCCTCCTTTTTAAAGTTATTTTTAAGAGACAGACACACACACACAAAGTCCATCAGGAATACCTAATGGACAATTCTAACTTAACACGTTGCTGCTCTTTTGATAACTGGTAAAACGTCGTAAAGTCAGCAATACAATAATGAAAATACTCGTAGGTAGTGTTACAAAGACTATATGCATACACCAGGAAACTTCTGTTCCCTGTATATGCTGTCATCTTTCCTCCTCCTCCATGTATCTATAAGCTTCTTTTATGGCCTCCCTTTAACTTTCCCATCGCAGACATCCTCACTATCCGGCCCTAAATTCTTCCCAATCACCCTTTATGCTATTTGAGATTCGCTTTCTGCTTATCTCTTGGTCAAGACTGATACAACAGACCCCTTACTATAAGGTCTCTCATACAATATAATATCCTTACCTATATACTCATTTCAAATATTCAACCAGATGGCTATGCAGTATAGTAAAGGCTGATTGAAGATAAAGAAGATCAATAGAGAAGCAGACAATGGAATGGATACTTCCAGTCTGTCAGTCCAAGCGGCGGCGTGCGAGAGAAATAAAATAAATCTACGTACGATCCATGCCTCGAATCACTGCTAGAGGTTACATTCTCTCTCTCTCTCTCTCTCTCTCTCTCTCTTCTCTCTCTCTCTCTCTCTCTCTCTCATCTCTCTTCCTCTCTCTCTCTCTCTCTCTCTCTCTCTCTCTCTCTCTCTCTCTCTCTCTCTCTCTCTCTCTCTCTCTCTCTCTCTCTCTCTCTCTCTCTCACTCAGTATTTGTTGTGCATGGTTGCAGAATTGATAGCATATTTTTATTGTATTATTTACACACACACACACACACACACACACACACACACACACACACACACACACACACACACACACACATTCTATTGACTTAACAAGAAGGTAACGTTCATAAATATAACAACTATTTTCTTCCTTCACAACAAGGCAAGTCACTGCTGACTCTCCGATCAAGGTATTCCTGAATTCTGATTGAAATTTGTAAAGATTGCTGTAGGGTTACTTCACCTTTCGTTTGATTCCTTTCTAATTCCATAGAATCTTTATTGTATGCAAAAAAATAGTTTGCATATTACATATATTTCGTTACACACACACACACACACACACACACACACACACACACACACACACACACACACACACACACACACAGTCACACAAACACAAAGAGCATCAACAGCAAAAATCATAATAATTGTAACAAGGTAAAAAAAGAATGATGGAAGGGAATTCAGGAGGCGTAATAAGAGCACTGGGAAAGAAACAAATATGCTACAACACCCAAAATCATATATTACTTCTTCATAAGAATCAACAGGAGTCTTGCGTCCATCACAACACAACCCACGCAGGACGGACACAGCACTCCCATGAAGCCCTATACAACACCAACACAATGGCATTCCGCTACATCTACCACATCCCGCATTAACACCTTGAGACCCAGAACGTAATTTCCATTGTAATTTGGCTACCATTACACGTTTTTTAGTGAATATAAGCAATATGTAATAGATATGACCTGTTTAGTATCCTTGTCAACTAACTAATTTGATATATTAAGTTACTTTTTGCAATTTTACAGCTAACAACATACGATTTCATATAGCAAAGGAAAGATCTGGGCGTGAATGAAGTAAGAGTATAACGCGAGGCGAATGAAATCAAACTTTAAACACTCGAACCGATACTTTCCAATACTCGAGATGGCAAATGTTCAGGGAATTTCTACATTTTTCATTTTTGGGGGCGCAGCGCGGGGTGACTGGTGATGTTTGAGTAATGGTGCTTTTACCGGTGCCTCGCTCTGCTCCCCGCCTTAGAGCGCCGCCATCACCATGCCATCAGCGGCTATCATTAGCTTGAGGGTAGAGTGGCAGGGCAAGGGAAAAAATAGGAGAGAGAAGAGAGATAAAACGTGGAATGGAGGGTGAAGAGAAGATGAAAAGGTAGAAGGGAACAAGGAGAAAAGGAGCAAGATGAGAGATGAAGAATGTGAGGCGGAGAGGGAAGGGAGGGGACAAGGAAAGGGGGATAGAAGGGAGGAAAGAAGGCCGTACTAGACTTAAAGATTTCAAAACATAAACAACCGAAAAAGGTATTTAGAGCTTTTAAAGATCTCTCTCTCTCTCTCTCTCTCTCTCTCTCTCTCTCTCTCTCTCTCTCTCTCTCTCTCTCCTCCTCTCTCTCTCTCTCTCTCTCTCTCTCTCCTCTCTCTCTCTCTCTCTCTCTCTCTCTCTCTCTCTCTCTCTCTCTCTCTCTCTCTCTGTAATGTGTGTGTATTCACCATGGTATTCACCCACGGTCTTGCCCAAGCTAGGGTCTCTGTATAAAGGTACTCTAGCCCAAGCGAGCTGGACTTGCGGTCGCCAGTTCTACCCTCCCTGAAAGAACTTGGAGCTCGTAGTGACCGATCTTTGGGTAATGCTGGGACCTCACACACCACACCCCATTCCCTTGCTTAAGGAGATAGGAACTTAAGGAAGGATAGAAACCTCCCATATTTATCAGTGTAAAACCCCCGGGAGCGAGCGGGGAGCGAACACATGACCATGCTAAACGGATGGCGACGCGCTGTATACCACTTGACTACGCAGGTGGTGTTGTGTGTGTGTGTGTGTGTGTGTGTGTGTGTGTGTGTGTGTGTGTGCATATCAATATAACTGGAAAATATTTATAAATCAAAGCACAAAACCCTGTAAATAAAAGGAAAGTTAAGGAAATGCCATGATAAAAAAAGAAGGAAAATAACTATGAATGTGAAGGAGTGAAAAATCATGAGAGAAAAAAGAGGAAAATGAGGCTGACAAAAGCACCTTAATGAATGAAGAACTGAGGAAGAAAGAAGAAAAGACTCTTGGAATGGCAGGAGGAAGGAGGAAGGGTGAGGAGGAGGAAGGGTGAGGAGGAAGGGTGAGGAGGAGGAAGGGTGAGGAGGAGGAAGGGTGAGAAGGAAGGGTGAGGAGGAGGAAGGGTGAGAAGGAGGAAGGGTGAGGAGGAGGAAGGGTGAGGAGGAGGAAGGGTGAGGAGGAGGAAGGGTGAGAAGGAGGAAGGGTGAGGAGGAGGAAGGGTGAGAAGGAGGAAGGGCGAGGAGGAGGAAGGGCGAGGAGGAGGAAGGGCGAGGAGGAGGAAGGGTGAGAAGGAGGAAGGGTGAGGAGGAGGAAGGGTGAGGAGGAGGAAGGGTGAGAAGGAGGAAGGGTGAGGAGGAGGAAGGGTGAGAAGGAGGAAGGGTGAGGAGGAGGAAGGGTGAGGAGGAGGAAGGGAGAGGAGGAGGAAGGGTGAGAAGGAGTTAGGGTGAGGAGGAGGAGGAAGGGTGAGAAGGAGGAAGGGTGAGGAGGAGGGAAGATAAGATGCAGCGACAGGAGGGAGAGGTCAGGAAGACGAAGAGCCGCGTCCCTGGGGAGGCTCAGGGGAGGGCAGGTCATCACGAGGTAGTCATTGACCTCTTGGGAGCACGTGATCTTCATTGACTTACTCCCATCTACTGCCTGAATACTGTCTGTCTGTGTTTGGTCGTCTTTTTTGTCTCGTCTCTCGTCTCGTCTCGTTTCTCGTCTCTCTCTCTCTCTCTCTCTCTTCTCTCTCTCTCTCTCTCTCTCTCTCTCTCTCTCTCTCTCTCTCTCTCTCGTCTCTTCTGTCGTCTATCTGTCTCTCTTCTCTCTCCTCTCTCTCTCTCTCCTCTCTCGTCTGTCTGTCTTTCGTCTGTCTATCTTTTCTCTCTCTCTCTCTCTCTCTCTCTCTTCTCTCTCTCTCTCTCTCTCTCTCTCTCTCTCTCTCTCTCTCTCTCTCTCTCTCTCTCTCTCTCTCTCTCTCTCTCTCTCTCTGCATGCCTATCTATATCTATTTGTGTTCAAAGAAAAAACAAAATAAAACAAATAGACAAAATAATGACATAGTAAATTAAACAAGAAATACAGTTGGATCGATTATTATATACTATATAGTTTTTTTCCGCTTCTTTTAACACTAGCACTTTATTTGCTCTCTTGAATAACAGAGGTCAGCCAATGTATGTGCGTGAGATATTACCTGCCTTACTGATACGTCTATATAGCCAAACTTCAAAAACTCAAGTACATCAGACACCAGTAGCAACAATAACAAAATCATGAAAAACAAACACAAGAAAACAACAGTAACATCCAACAGCAACGAAGAATATAGATAACAGCCAAGCACATTCTTAACCCCTTGAGGTCCTGAACGTAATTTCCATTGTAATTTGGCTACCATTAGATGATTTTACTGAATATAAGCAATATTTTATAGATATAACCTGATTAGTATCCTTGTCCACTAACATATCTGGCATATTAAGCTAGTTTTTGTAATCTTATGGATAACAATGGACGATTATATATAGCAAAGTAAAGATCAGGGCGTGAAGGGGTTAAGGGTTATAGGGATGGTCTACACTGTTTTAGGGGCTCATGCAGGATTTAGTGTTGCTGCCCCTTTCCTCCCCTTTACCAATGCGTTACTCTTCTTATTTACTTTCTGCATGACCTCAAATAATGTACGTGGCGTGAATTAATAAGAACAATAGCAATGGGAGCAATGTAATTCATAACAGCTGGAACAACACCAGCAGGCACGCGGCAGTAAGAACATCACAACAATGAAGAATAAATATTACCAATCTTATCCTAAAATAGACTGGCAGGAAAATAGGAGGGGACAAATTTTAGATGTTACTGAGCACAATAAGATATACGAGAATATCAGACAACAACGAATTATAAGATTGGTAACCAGGATCATTATTAGAAGAGGGAATAGCAAACACAGTAACACCAGAGGCACACACGGCAAGGCAAACACAACACCAGCATCATCATCACCATCCCTACCTAGAGTTATTTAATCTATCTGACATTTCAAATAGATAAGACAATATATTTGACTTTAACTTAATTGTGTAGACTTATTGCCAGGTGTAAAAATAGTGATGAAGGAGACACGGGCTGAGATGGGGGTACTTTACTCATTACTAGTTTCGTCTTTTCTCTGAAGAAGCACAGTAAAGGCGAAACTAGTAAAGAATAAAGTACTCGGTTCTAAGCCCGTGTCTCCTTCATCACCTTTTTTCAACTTGTTTTTTTTGTTTTCTCAGCAAAAACTCAGTAGTAACATCATCCATAAATCTAAACAATCCAACAGGCGCCACAATAACAACATTTCAAGCATCTGCAGCGAAATGTTCAAAGGTGTGTAAGTATATTTACAGCTATATTTACAGCCTTAGTTTTTTTTGGGGACAGAACACTCAATATACTAACATCATCTAATAATCTAAAGTTCTAAGCAATCCACCTGATGCCACAATAACAACATTTCAAACATCCGCAGCGAAATCTTCATAGCTGTTGGAAGTATATTTATATGCATCTATTTGCAGAACACTTAAAAAATTGACATCATCCAATAATCGATCTACCTGGTGCCACAATCCTTTAATATCCTTTAATCCTTTAAACAAATAACAAAACCCTTTAACCCCTTGAGACCCAGATATTTTTTTTGCCATAGAAAATTGTCAGTTGTTAACCATAAAATAACGAAAAGTAACTTAATATACCAAATTAGCTAGTGGACAAGGATACTAAATAGGTCATACCTATAAAATATTGCTTATATTAATTAAAATCGTATAATGGTAGCCAAATTACAATGAAAATTACGTTCTGGGTCTAAAGGGGTTAATCAAATAACAAAACCCTTTAATCAAATTTTAAAAAATCAAGCATCTGCAGCGATATTTTCAAAGGTGCAGAAGTATATCGACACCTTTGTGGCGTCCGCGGCCCACACACCGCAACCTCACCTGGCCTGGCGGGGACCTCGAGGGACCACTAAAATAATTCACACCTGCTTGACGTTTCTCCGCCTCGTGATGGGATCAGAACGCATTAGCGGCTCGTGATGGGGTGGGCAGCGCAGCGAGGAGTGGCGGCGGTGATGGGGAGGTGGGGGAGAAGAATGGGGAAATGCATAGGGGTGAGAAAGCATAGGTAAAGGGGTGAAAATGAGAAAAAAGCAAAAACGAAGAAGACAGGAGAGCTAATTTTGGGTGTCACTGAAAATTGTAATAAATACGAAATAACATGAAAAAAAGAAATATGTGAATGTTAAAAGAATAAACGGTGCTACTTTAGTGTGCGTTCTACCTTTCTGTTTCTACCTTAGTATGCGGTCTACCGGCTGCGTCTACTTTAGTATGAGGTCTACCGGCTGCGTCTACTTTAGTATGAGGTCTACCGGCTGCGTCTACTTTAGTATGAGGTTTACCGGCTGCGTCTACTTTAGTATGAGGTCTACCGGTTGCGTCTACTTTAGTATGAGGTCTACCGGCTGCGTCTACTTTAGTATGAGGTCTACCGGCTGCGTCTACTTTAGTATGCGGTCTACCGGCTGCGTCTACTTTAGTATGAGGTCTACCGGCTGCGTCTACTTTAGTATGAGGTCTACCGGCTGCGTCTACTTTAGTATGAGGTCTACCGGCTGCGTCTACTTTAGTATGAGGTCTACCGGCTGCGTCTACTTTAGTATGCGGTCTACCGGCTGCGTCTACTTTAGTATGCGGTCTACCGGCTGCGTCTACTTTAGTATGCGGTCTACCGGCTGCGTCTACTTTAGTATGCGGTCTACCGGCTGCGTCTACTTTAGTATGCGGTCTACCGGCTGCGTCTACTTTAGTATGCGGTCTACCGGCTGCGTCTACTTTAGTATGCGGTCTACCGGCTGCGTCTACTTTAGTATGCGGTCTACCGGCTGCGTCTACTTTAGTATGCGGTCTACCGGCTGCGTCTACTTTAGTATGCGGTCTACCGGCTGCGTCTACTTTAGTATGAGGTCTACCGGCTGCGTCTACTTTAGTATGAGGTCTACCGGCTGCGTCTACTTTAGTATGAGGTCTACCGGCTGCGTCTACTTTAGTATGAGGTCTACCGGCTGCGTCTACTTTAGTATGAGGTCTACCGGCTGCGTCTACTTTAGTATGAGGTCTACCGGCTGCGTCTACTTTAGTATGAGGTCTACCGGCTGCGTCTACCTTAGTATGAGGTCTACCGGCTGCGTCTACTTTATTATGAGGTCTACCGGCTGCGTCTACTTTAGTATGAGGTCTACCGGCTGCGTCTACTTTAGTATGAGGTCTACCGGCTGCGTCTACTTTAGTATTAGGTCTACCGGCTGCGTCTACTTTAGTATGCGGTCTACCGGCTGCGTCTACTTTAGTATGAGGTCTACCGGCTGCGTCTACTTTAGTATGAGGTCTACCGGCTGCATCTACTTTAGTATGAGGTCTACCGGCTGCGTCTACTTTAGTATGAGGTCTACCGGCTGCGTCTACTTTAGTATGAGGTCTACCGGCTGCGTCTACTTTAGTATGAGGTCTACCGGCTGCGTCTACTTTAGTATGCGGTCTACCGGCTGCGTCTACTTTAGTATGAGGTCTACCGGCTGCGTCTACTTTAGTATGAGGTCTACCGGCTGCATCTACTTTAGTATGAGGTTTTACCGGCTGCGTCTACTTTAGTATGAGGTCTACCGGCTGCATCTACTTTAGTATGAGGTCTACCGGCTGCGTCTACTTTAGTATGAGGTCTACCGGCTGCATCTACTTTAGTATGAGGTCTACCGGCTGCGTCTACTTTAGTATGAGGTCTACCGGCTGCATCTACTTTAGTATGAGGTCTACCGGCTGCGTCTACTTTAGTATGAGGTCTACCGGCTGCGTCTACTTTAGTATGAGGTCTACCGGCTGCGTCTACTTTAGTATGAGGTCTACCGGCTGCGTCTACTTTAGTATGAGGTATACCGGCTGCGTCTACTTTAGTATGAGGTCTACCGGCTGCGTCTACTTTAGTATGCGGTCTACCGGCTGCGTCTACTTTAGTATGCGGTCTACCGGCTGCGTCTACTTTAGTATGAGGACTACTGCGCTACCACGCTATACTGTGGGTTTAATGGATTATTTCCATCAGAGAATAAATTTTAATTTTATTTATTAATAAGTTTATTAATGAACAGTAACATCACATTGCTAATTCTAATACAATAGTATATCATGCATAAGCAATTAGCGGTATACATTACGAATATCGTTCAAAAATGCTATAAACAAATCAGGTTCATCTTTTCTGAGCACTTTCCAGCAAAAATTATTAAGGTTTGACTGAAACAGTTCCTTGCTAACACCTCTCATGATCTTTAAAATACGTGTTTTGGCATCCAACCACGATCGTTCTATGCCTTGAGTGTTTGCTCCTAAGGCCCAGGGAGAGTCCTCTTTGGCCTTGGTTTGCTCCTGCTACTGGATCCACGTAATCTTCTTGGTGATTCACTGTACTATGGCGATAACCAAGATTATAATTATTTAAGTTTTCCATGTTTCCATCAAGTATATCCATATTCATCAGAGTGAATCACTGAACCGGCTTCACATTCCCGCTGAATGATGGGAATCAGAGTATTTCTGTCACGCCGTTCCACATGAAAATAACGGTAATCAGAGCCTTGCTTGAGGCCAAATACCCAAGGCCCATCGATTCGGCGTCCATGATTGACCTGGCCTGTGTTAGCTACCTGACCTATGACCTGTGGACCAGTAACTAAACCCTTCAGATGCAGGGGTAGGGGACCTGTGGACCAGTGTAGGGGCAGATCACACCCCACACCACTGTAGACTGCTGTATTGCGGTAGAACGCATACTAAAGTAGCACCGAATAAACAACTGCTTAAAAAAGAGAGAGAGAGAGAGAGAGAGAGAGAGAGAGAGAGAGAGAGAGAGAGAGAGAGAGAGAGAGAGAGAGAGAGAGAGAGAGAGAGAGAGAGAGAGAGAGAGAGAGAGAGAGAGAGAGAGAGAGAGAGAGAGAGAGAGAGAGAGAGAGAGAGGGAATAGAAGTATAGCGTGTGTGTTATTGAGAGAGGAAGAAAGGGAGATTTGTTTATTTTATTTTATTTATTTACATCTATTACAGATTGGCAGAAGAAAAACAAAAAACAAAAAAACAAGGGATAGAAACATAAAATATAAAATAACGAAGGAATGCGAGGGAAGGAAGGAAGAAGAAAGATAACAGAGCAGAGATAGAGAAGGAGAGACAGAGAGATGAGGAGAAGAGGAAGAGGAGACTGAGGAGGAAGAGGAGAAGAAAGTCGGTAGTCAGGCCAAGGCGCCACCCTGATGAGCGCTTTTGTTGATGATTTTATTAATCCTTTGGGAGGTGACCGCCAGACAGCCCCTCTCTCTCTCTCTCTCTCTCTCTCTCTCTCTCTCTCTCTCTCTTCTCTCTCTCTCTCTCTCTCTCTCTCTCTCGACTATTCCAAATATACAAATACTTTGCCTTTGAAAAGTAAACAGAGACATGAATATTTCAAATGTTCTGAATAACTACCTTGTAAAATATAATGAATTAAAAGTTTGAGCAAGCAACAATAGTGTGTGTGTGTGTGTGTGTGTGTGTGTGTGTGTGTGTGTGTGTGTGTGTGTGTGTGTGTGTGTGTGTGTGTGTGTGTGTGTGTGTGTGTGTAGAGGAGACAACACTTATATAATCTACTCTATGTATAGATGTGTATAATGCTCTGCTTTATCTCCCTCCATCTCTCTCTTATTTATCTCTTCTTTATCTCTCCTATTTATCCTCCCTCCCTTTATCTCATCCCTCCACTATCCAAGGGGAGAGCACCAACACCCACACAGGAGCGCTACGCTAATCTACACTTTCCATGTATTGCTTTAAACGAAGGAAAGTTTAACGCATGATGGTAAGACAGATACCAGGAAACACGTGCTGAATCTCGTTTATCGACACCCCCACCCCTCCCCAACACCTCCCTCCCCTCCCCAACACCTCCCTCCCCTCATCAACACCTCCCTACCTTCCCCAACACCTCCCTACTCTCCCCAACACCTCCCTCCCCTCATCAATACCTCCCTACCTTCCCCAACACCTCCCTACCCTCCCCAACACCTCCCTACCCTCCCCAACACCTCCCTACCCACCCCAACACCTCCCTCCCCTCCCCAACACCTCCCTCCCCTCCCCAACACCTTTCTCCCCTCCCCAACACCTCCCTCTCCTCCCCAACACCTCCTACCCTCCCAACACCTCCCTCCCCTCCCCAACACCTCCCTACCCTCCCCAACACCTTCCTACCCTCCCTAACACCTCCCTCACCTCCCCAACACCTCCCTACCCTCTCCAACACCTCCCTACCCTCCCCAACACCTCCCTCACCTCCCCAACACCTCCCTACCCTCCCCAACACCTCCCTACCCTCCCCAACACCTCCTCCCCTCCCCAACACCTCCCTACCCTCCCCAACACCTCCCTACCCTCCCCAACACCTCCCTCCCTCCCCAACACCTCCCTCCCCTCCCCAACACCTCCCTCCCCTCCCCAACACCTCCCTCCCCTCCCCAACACCTCCCTCCCCTCCCCAACACCTCCCTACCCTCCCCAACACCTCCCTACCCTCCCCAACACCTCCCTCCCCTCCCCAACACCTCCCTACCCTCCCCAACACCTCCCTACCCTCCCCAACACCTCCCTCCCCTCCCCAACACCTCCCTCCCCTCCCCAACACCTCCCTCCCCTCCCCAACACCTCCCTACCCTCCCCAACACCTCCCTACCCTCCCCAACACCTCCCTCCCCTCCCAACACCTCCCTACCCTCCCCAACACCTCCCTCCCCTCCCCAACACCTCCCTACCCTCCCCAACACCTCCCTACCCTCCTCAACACCTCCCTCTCCTCCCCAACACCTCCCTACCCTCCCCAACACCTCCCTCCCCTCCCCAACACCCCCCTACCCTCCCCAACACCTCCCTACCCTCTCGAACACCTCCCTACCCTCCCCAACACCTCCCTACCCTCCCCAACACCTCCCTCCCTCCCCAACACCTCCCTCCCCTCCCAACACCTCCTTACCCTCCCCAACACCTCCCTACCCTCCCCAGCACCTCCCTCCCCAACACCTCCCTCCCCTCCCCAACACCTTCCTCCCCTCCCCAACACCTCCCTACCCTCCCCAACACCTCCCTACCCTCCCCAACACCTTCCTCCCCTCCCCAACACCTCCCTCCCCTCCCCAACACCTCCCTCCCCTCCCCAACACCTTCCTCCCCTCCCCAACACCTCCCTACCCTCCCCAACACCTCCCTACCCTCCCCAACACCTCCCTACCCTCCCCAACACCTCCCTACCCTCCCCAACACCTCCCTCCCCTCCCCAACACCTCCCTACCCTCCCCAACACCTCCCTACCCTCCCCAACACCTCCCTACCCTCCCCAACACCCCCCTCCCCTCCCCAACACCTCCCTCCCCTCCCCAACGCCTCCCTACCCTCCCCAACACCTCCCTACCCTCCCCAACACCTCCCTACCCTCCCCAACACCTCCCTACCCTCCCCAACACCTCCCTATCCTCCCCAACACCTCCCTCACCTCCCCAACACCTCCCTACCTCCCCAACACCCCCCTACCCTCCCCAACACCTCCCTACCCTCCCCAACACCTCCCTACCCTCCCCAACACCTCCCTCCCCTCCCCAACACCTCCCTCCCCTCCCCAACACCTCCCCAACACCTCCCTACCCTCCCCAACACCCCCCTACCTTCCCCAACACCTCCATACCCTCCCCAACACCTCCCAACCCTCCCCAACACCCCCCTACCCTCCCCAACACCCCCCTCCCCTCCCCAACACCTCCCTACCCTCCCCAACACCTCCCTACCCTCCCCAACACCTCCCTACCCTCCCCAACACCTCCCTACCCTCCCCAACACCTCCTTACCCTCACCAACACCCCCCTACCATCCCCAACACCTCCCTACCCTCCCCAACACCTCCCCAAATACATAACATTAACATAAACATGCTTCCGTATTATATTCTTATCTAAAAATCGCAGTATCTTACCTTCCATTTTGATCTACGTATTAACATGCAATGAAAATAAAGTCAGGATTGCTCTTCTCTTCACATGTCCGGCATTACTTGTGTCTTTGTTGGTGTAACTAAGTTGGCTAAGTGGTTGGTTCTTTAGCTTTATGAACATTTATTGCCTTAATTCATCTATCTTTCAAGCCATCTGTAACTGGTGTGTAACTGTGATTAACCCCTTCACGCCAGATCTTTCCTTTGCTATATAAAATCATCTGTTGTTAGCCATGAAATTACGAAAAGTGACTGAATATACTAAATTTACTAGTCGACAAGGATACTAAACAGGTCATATCTCTAAAATGTTGCTTATACTCACTAAAAATTGTCTAATGGTAGCCAAATTACAATGGAAATTAAGTTATGGGCCTCAAGGGGTTCATAACTGTTTAAAAAAAAACACTTAAGAACACTGGCGATGCATTTCCTTCCCATTTCACTACATAGAGTTTTAGACAAATCTTACAAAATTGTTGTGTGTGGCTTGTGATTAGGGGATGACATTAACTTAGTCTTAACACTGTCTTAGCTGTTAAAGGGATAAACTTGATTATCTATAGGAAAATAACACTAAATTATAGCGTTGAAATAGTAATAACTGATGATGATGATGATAACAATAATGACAATAATAATAGTAATAATACTGATAATAATAATAATAATAATAATAACAATAATAACAATAATAATAATAATAGTAAATATAACAATAATGAACAGAAAAAAAAAGAAAAGGAGAGAAGAAAAAGAGAAGACGCAGTGGTTATAAGTTATAGTTAAGTTATAGTTGTTACAAGTGCTTCGGACCATGTATTGATGTTTGTAGTAGTAGTATATATCAGACAACATGTGATTGCAAACTCCAATCGTGTTGTTGCTGTCGTTGGTCACTGGTCAAAGTGCCTCGGGGTAGACCACGTTCCGTGTGATTCCAACCCTTTGTGTTCCGTGTGATTCCAACCCTTTGTGTTCCGTGTGATTCCAACACACATACTCACACACGCACACAAACGGTAAGTCCATGAGTCTACTGAGTTTGTAGAATACGGTAAAACGCTACCGCAGAGTTTTTCCTGTTATCTAATACCTCTAAAAGTGTTTTTAGCCCAAAACCCCCTTCAAAATGATTCAATCGACATGGAACCAAGCCGCTTACCACCTACGATGTTTTTGCGATTTTTCTAGCCTACTCTCATCAAAATAGAATTTACAGTTTCGGCTACCCAAAACAGACAGACACACACACAGACACACGGCTACTCCTATAGTATATTAGACAAGTGCTTGTGGGCCCTTCGGACCCATATATTGATGTTTGTATATTAGACAACATGTGATTGCAAACTCCAATCGTGTTGTTACTGTCGTTGGTCACTGGTCAAAGTGCCTCGGGGTAGAGCACGTTCCGTGTGATTCCAACCCTTTGTGTTCCGTATGATTCCAACCCTTTGTGTTCCGTGTGATTCCAACCCTTTGTGTTCCGTGTGATTCCAACCCTTTGTGTTCCGTGTGATTCCAACCCTTTGTGTTCCGTGTGATTCCAACCCTTTGTGTTCCGTGTGATTTTAACCCTTTGTGTTCCGTGTGATTCCAACCCTTTGTGTTCCGTGTGATTCCAACCCTTTGTGTTCCGTGTGATTCCAAACCTTTGTGTTCCGTGTGATTCCAACCCTTTGTGTTCCGTGTAATTCCAACCCTCTGTGTTCCGTGTGATTCCAACCCTTTGTGTTCCGTGTAATTCCAACCCTTTGTGTTCCGTGTGATTCCAACCCTTTGTGTTCCGTGTAATTCCAACCCTTTGTGTTCCGTGTGATTCCAACCCTTTGTGTTCCGTGTGATTCCAACCCTTTGTGTTCCGTGTAATTCCAACCCTTTGTGTTCCGTGTGATTCCAACCCTTTGTGTTCCGTGTGATTCCAACCCTTTGTGTTCCGTGTAATTCCAACCCTTTGTGTTCCGTGTGATTCCAACCCTTTGTGTTCCGTGTGATTCCAACCCTTTGTGTTCCGTGTGATTCCAACCCTTTGTGCTCCGTGTAATTCCAACCCTTTGTGTTCCGTGTGATTCCAACCCTTTGTGTTCCGTGTGATTCCAACACACACAATCACACATGCACACAAACGTAAGTCCATGAGTCTACTAATTTGTGGAATGCGGCAAGACGTTACCGCAGGGTTTTTCCTGTAATCTAATACTCCTAAGTGTTTTTAGCCCAAAACCCCCCTTCAAAATTATTCAATCGACACGGGACCAAGCCGCTTACCACCTACGATTAATGTGCGATTTTTTGAGCCTACTCTCATTAAAATTGTATTAACAGTTTCGGCTACCCAAAACAGACAGACAGACAGACAGACACACACACACACACACACACACACACACACACACACACACACACACACACACACACACACACGGCTACTCCTATAGTATATTAGATATATTATATAAGGTAATATTTATAAGCTATAGTTAAAGGGACTGGGGGAGGATAGGGAGGGGGGACAATGCTAAGTCCTGTGAAGACAAGGGGAAAGAAGGGGAAATGGTGGAGACTGGTGAGGATGATGGAAGAGAGGAGGAGAAGGAGGAGGAGGAGGAGGAGGAGGAGGAGGAGGAGGAGGAGGAGGAGGAGGATAGAAAGGAGGGTTGGGTTGGGGGTGAGAGAAGGCTGCTTGAGAGTGGGGGATAGTTTTCGAAGGGTGGTTTATGCCCACCTATCTCTCCTCCTCCTCCTCCGCCGCCGCCTCCTCCTCCTCCTCCTCCTCCTATTCCTCCCCCTCTGGTTCAGACTGGCTGCTCAGTGTCCGCCGCTTTGGGCACGCCGCGACAGCCCACCAATTTGCCGCTGGAGGTCGATAATGCCACGCTATCAGCCAGCACTTCGCCTTATCGTAATTGAGCAGCGAGGGACATAACTCCTTTCTCCTCCTCCTCCTCTTCCATACCCTAATCTGCTTTCCTACGTTTCGAAAATAAGGGAAAAATAGATGGATAGATATAAAGAAGGAAGAAGGAAAGATAAAATAACGAGAAACAAAGAGAGAGAGAAAAAAATGCAAGGTTGGATAGATGGAAGGATGGAAGAAGGAAGGATAAATGGATATCGCACTACGTCTCTCTCTCTCTCTCTCTCTCTCTCTCTCTCTCTCTCTCTCTCTCTCTCTCTCTCTCTCTCTCTCTCTCTCTCTCTCTCTCTCTCTCTCTTTTTTTTTTGCTTCTTCTCCTCTTTGGTTATCGTAATCTCGTCCTTTTCCCATATTTTTTCTTTCCATTTTCCTTTCTCTTTCATCCTTTACCGACGCCCTCAGAACAGACCCAGGGCACGGGGGCTGTGCTGAGGGTGTCCCGGGTCGGGGCTTCCGTGAGGGTGGCGCCGGTGTTGTCCCTGAGGCCGTCCGTTGCCGGAAGCCCGTGTGCCGCGGGAAACAGAAGAAACATTGCACAGTGCCATATGACCTCTGATGTCTGGCACATTCTTTATTTACTCTATTATTATTATTTCATCCCTTACTTATTCTCTCCCTCCTCTTTCTTCCTTCTCCTTTTCCTCCTCTTTTCACAATTGATAGTTACAGATAGTAGAATTAAATGCAGTTCTACCCTAAAAGGTTTCGTGTGTGTGTGTGTGTGTGTGTGTTGTTTGTGTGTGTGGTGTGTTGATGTGTTCGTGTGTGTGTGTGTGTGTGTGTGTGTGTGTGTGTGTGTGTGTGTGGTGTTGTGGTGTGTGGTGTGTGTGTGTGTGTGGTGTGTGTGTGTGTGTGTGTGTGTGTGTGTGTGTGTGTGTGTGTGTGTGTGTGTGTGTGTGTGTGTGTGTGTTGTGTGTGTGTGTGTGTGTGGTGTGTGTGGTGTGTGTGTGTGTGTGTGTGTGTGTGTGTGTGTGTGTGTGTGTGTGTGTGTGTGTGTGTGTGTGTGTGTGTGTGTGTGTGTGTGTGTGTGTGTGTGTGTGTGTGTGTGTGTGTGTGTGTGTGTGTGTGTGTGTGTGTGTGTGTGTGTGTGTGTGTGTGTGTGTGTTGTGTGTGTGTGTGTGGTGTGTGTGGTGTGTGTGTTGTGTGTGTGTGTGTGTGTGTGTGTGTGTGTGTGTTGGTGTGTGTGTGGTGTGTTGTACTGACCAGGTTGTGTTTTGGGGTAATATATATGTTTTTTTTTTTTTTCTCTCTCTCTCTCTCTGTCATTCTCGATCATAGAATCTAATTTCATCATTATATATCTATCAATCTACCTACCTATCTAACTATTTATCTATGTATAGAATGATTCAGCTTTAGTTTCCTTACAAAATTAATACCATGCGTTTAACCATTCCTTATATATTTTGACCTACTTTTCCGAGGGCCTTGAAAGGACACCTGAAACTGGAGCAGCCAGAAAGGTAAGCGCGGAGAGGAACAGGTTTACAGGTGGGAACAAATTTTAGGAAGGAAGGAAAGGCGGAAAGTAGGTTAGTAGGTAGGGCAGACATGGGGACACTGAAGTAATAGGGAAGTATAATGGGATATGAGTCAAAAGAAGGAGGAAAGGAGCAAAGGAGGAAGGAAGAAGAGAGGAAGAGAGGAAGGAGGAAAGGAGGAAGAAAGAAAGGAAGGAGGAAAGGAGGAAGGATGAAATAAAGGAGGAATGAACAAAGAAAGGAGGAAAGAAGGAAGACAGGAGGAAGGAGGAAAGGAGGAATGAAGAAAGGATGGATTAAAATAGGGGTGAAATAGATGGATGAATTTATAGAATGTAGGAGAGATTGAGAGAAAATAATGATAAATTAGAAAAAAAAAAGGTGCGATAGATGAAAGGATGGAAGAAGGAAGGATAGGTGGATGGATGAAAGGATGATTGGATTAGTGGCCAGAAGGATGGAAGAAGGAAGGATAGGTGGATGGATGAAAGGATGATTGGATTAGTGGCCAGAAGGATGGAAGAAGGAAGGATAGGTGGATGGATGAAAGGATGATTGGATTAGTGGCCAGAAGGAGGGAAGAAGGAAGGATAGGTGGATGGATGAAAGGAGGATTGGATTAGTGGCCAGAAGGATGGAAGAAGGAAGGATAGGTGGATGGATAAAACGATGATTGGATTAGTGGCCAGAAGGATGGAAGGATAACAAGAGTAAACTATATTTGGAAAGAAGGAAGGAAGGAAAGAAGAAAGAACACATGGAAAATAGAAGGCAAGAAAAAAAAAAAAGAAGGGAGGTAAAGTGTGCATGAAGATCGATTTAGTTAAAAAGAACGACGCGGAACAAACATATACACAGAAGAGAAGAAAAATAGGATAGGTAAGTGTGAAGACTAGGAAGAAAATCAGAAAATATATAAGATAGGTATAAGAAAGATGAGGGGGAGTATATAGGAGGCCAAGGAGGAGGCTAGGAAAACCGAGAGATTACAAAAAAGGAAGTTAAGAATAGGAAGAGGGCATGAGAGATACGAATGAATATAGGAAGAGTATAGAAAGAGAAGGATGATAGGATACTATACAAAAGAGAAGGAAAGGAAACAAGGGTGAATGAAGGCACTGGAGAAGACAAACTGACAAAAAATATCAGGACTTCAGGAAATAAGCAAGACTGTTAGATATATCAGGACATGTGTAAATAATAAATGAAATACATAGGAAAATAACAGGACTTAGATACAGTAAGGACCGTGGGACATAGGTAATAAATAGGCAAACACACAGGTAAATGAGAGGGCCGTAGATATAGGTAGATAAAGTTGTGGGTCCAAGAATATGTATACGAGGGATTAAAGAGAGAGATATAACAGTTAGTCTGATAAAGAAAACTAGAAATAGAGTTAGGGAGGTTTGGAAAGACATGAAGTGGAACAGGCAAGCAAAAAGGCAGACAGTCAGGCAGGCAGGCTAGAAAAATACAGACAGGCAGGCAGGCAGGCTAGAAAAAGACAGACAGGCAGGCAGGCTAGAAAAATACAGACAGGCAGGCAGGCAGGCTAGAAAAAGACAGACAGGCAGGCAGGCAGGCTAGAAAAAGACAGACAGGCAGGCAGGCTAGAAAAAGACAGACAGGCAGGCAGGCAGGCTAGAAAAAGACAGACAGGCAGGCAGGCTAGAAAAATACAGACAGGCAGGCAGGCTAGAAAAATACAGACAGGCAGGCAGGCTAGAAAAATACAGACAGGCAGGCAGGCAGGCTAGAAAAATACAGACAGGCAGGCAGGCTAGAAAAATACAGACAGGCAGGCAGGCAGGCTAGAAAAATACAGACAGGCAGGCAGGCTAGAAAAAGACAGACAGGCAGGCAGGCTAGAAAAATACAGACAGACAGGCAGGCTAGAAAAATACAGACAGGCAGGCAGGCAGGCTAGAAAAAGACAGACAGGTAGGCAGGCTAGAAAAATACAGACAGGCAGGCAGGCAGGCTAGAAAAAGACAGACAGGCAGGCAGGCAGGCTAGAAAAAGACAGACAGGCAGGCAGGCTAGAAAAAGACAGACAGGCAGGCAGGCTAGAAAAAGACAAACAGGCAGGCAGGCAGGCTAGAAAAGACAGACAGGCAGGCAGGCAGGCTAGAAAAATACAGACAGGCAGGCAGGCAGGCTAGAAAAAGACAGACAGGCAGGCAGGCAGGCTAGAAAAAGACAGACAGGCAGGCAGGCAGGCTAGAAAAAGACAGACAGGCAGGCGCAGGCTAGAAAAATACAGACAGGCAGGCAGGCAGGCTAGAAAAAGACAGACAGGCAGGCAGGCAGGCTAGAAAAAGACAAACAGGCAGGCAGGCAGGCTAGAAAAATACAGACAGGCAGGCAGGCAGGCTAGAAAAAGACAGACAGGCAGGCAGGCTAGAAAAAGACAGACAGGCAGGCAGGCTAGAAAAAGACAGGCAGGCAGGCAGGCTAGAAAAAGACAAACAGGCAGGCAGGCAGGCTAGAAAAAGACAAACAGGCAGGCAAGCAGGCTAGAAAAATGACAGACAGGCAGGCAGGCAGGCTAGAAAAAGACAGACAGGCAGGCAGGCAGGCTAGAAAAAGACAGACAGGCAGGCAGGCTAGAAAAAGACAGGCAGGCAGGCAGGCTAGAAAAAGACAAACAGGCAGGCAGGCAGGCTAGAAAAAGACAGACAGGCAGGCAGGCTAGAAAAATACAGACAGGCAGGCAGGCAGGCTAGAAAAAATAGACAGGCAGGCAGGCAGGCTAGAAAAAGACAGACAGGCAGGCAGGCAGGCTAGAAAAACAGACAGGCAGGCAGGCAGGCTAGAAAAAGACAGACAGGCAGGCAGGCAGGCTAGAAAAAGACAGACAGGCAGGCAGGCAGGCTAGAAAAAGACAGACAGGCAGGCAGGCAGGCTAGAAAAATACAGGACAGGCAGGCAGGCTAGAAAAAGACAAACAGGCAGGCAGGCATGCTAGAAAAATACAGACAGGCAGGCAGGCAGGCTAGAAAAATACAGACAGGCAGGCAGGCTAGAAAAAGACAAACAGGCAGGCAGGCAGGCTAGAAAAATACAGACAGGCAGGCAGGCTAGAAAAATACAGACAGGCAGGCAGGCTAGAAAAAGACAAACAGGCAGGCAGGCAGCTAGAAAAAAGACAGGCAGGCAGGCAGGCTAGAAAAATACAGACAGGCAGGCAGGCTAGAAAAAGACAAACAGGCAGGCAGGCAGGCTAGAAAAAGACAGTCAGGTAGGCAGGCTAGAAAAAGACAGGCAGCAGGCAGGCAGGCTAGAAAAATACAGGACAGGCAGGCAGGCTAGAAAAATACGGGACAGGCAGGCAGGCTAGAAAAATACAGACAGGCAGGCAGGCTAGAAAAAGACAAACAGGCAGGCAGGCAGGCTAGAAAAAGACAGTCAGGTAGGCAGGCTAGAAAAAGACAGGCAGACAGGCAGGCAGGCTAGAAAAATACAGACAGGCAGGCAGGCTAGAAAAATACAGACAGGCAGGGCAGGCTAGAAAAATACAGACAGGCAGGCAGGCTAGAAAAATACAGACAGGCAGGCAGGCTAGAAAAATACAGACAGGCAGGCCAGGCAGGCTAGAAAAAGAAAGACAGGCAGGCAGCAGGCTAGAAAAATACAGACAGGCAGGCAAGGCTAGAAAAATACAGACAGGCAGGCAGGCTAGAAAAAGACAAACAGGCAGGCAGGCAGGCTAGAAAAAGACAGACAGGCAGGCAGGCAGGCTAGAAAAAGACAAACAGGCAGGCAGGCAGGCTAGAAAAAGACAGACAGGCAGGCAGGCAGGCTAGAAAAAGACAGACAGGCAGGCAGGCGGGCTAGAAAAAGACAAACAGACAGGCAGGCAGGCTAGAAAAAGACAGACAGACAGGCAGGCTAGAAAAAGACAGACTAACAGGCAGGCAGGCTAGAAAAAGACAAACTAACAGGCAGGCAGGCTAGAAAAAGACAGACTAACAGGCAGGCAGGCTAGAAAAAGACAGACTAACAGGCAGGCAGGCTAGAAAAAGACAAACAGACAGGCAGGCAGGCTAGAAAAAGACAGGCAGGCAGGCAGGCTAGAAAAAGACAGACTAACAGGCAGGCAGGCTAGAAAAAGACAAACAGACAGGCAGGCAGGCTAGAAAAAGACAGACAGGCAGGCAGGCAGGCTAGAAAAAGACAAACAGACAGGCAGGCAGGCTAGAAAAAGACAGACAGGCAGGCAGGCAGGCTAGAAAAAGACAGACTAACAGGCAGGCAGGCAGGCTAGAAAAAGACAGACTAACAGGCAGGCAGGCAGGCTAGAAAAAGACAGGCAGGCAGGCAGGCTAGAAAAAGACAGACAGGCAGGCAGGCTAGAAAAAGACAGACAGGCAGGCAGGCTAGAAAAAGACAGTCAGACTGGCAGGCAGGCAGGCTAGAAAAAGACAGACTAACAGGCAGGCAGGCAGGCTAGAAAAAGACAGGCAGGCAGGCAGGCTAGAAAAAGACAGGCAGGCAGGCAGACAGGCAGGCAGGCTAGAAAAAGACAGACAGGCAGGCAGGCAGGCTAGAAAAAGACAGGCAGGCAGGCAGGCTAGAAAAAGACAGATAGGCAGGCAGACAGGCTAGAAAATACAGACAGGCAGACAGGCAGGCTAGTAAAAGACTTACTAACAGGCAGGCTAGAAAAAGATACATGCAGGCAGACAGGCTAGAAAAAAGACAGACAGGCAGGCAGGCACGCAAAAAGGCAGGCAGGCAGGCTAATAAAAGACAGAAAATCGGTATAGGGGTCAAGCCATACAAGGCAGGCTAATGGAGGGTAATGGGTGTAGGTGACCTCTCATGACCTGCGGCGTTATCTGTAGCAACAATGAAAGGAGAAGAAGGGAGGAAGAGGAGGAGGAGGAGGAGGAGGAAGAGGAGGAGGTAGAGGAGGAAGACGACGATGATATGGAAAAAAAAGTATGCATGCAATCATGTACGTTTTATATTGCAAAGTATGTATGTATGTATGTATGTACGTATGTATGTATGTAAGTATGTAGTATCTCTCTACTTATCCAACACTGAAATGTAGAACAAAATTGAAAAAGGGAAAAATTACAGCCCATCTCCCCTTTTTCTTTCCACCTCCCTTCCCTTCTGTTCCTCCTCTTCTCTCTCTATCAGTGTGCCTCTCCTGTTATCCTAATGGGCCGGGATGGTCCATATGTTTCCCCAGGGGTCACGGCCACTTGAAAGGGGAAAAATAGGTGCCTGAGAGGAACACTTTGATCTCTAAAGGGCGGAAGAAAGGGGTGAAGAGAAGAAATACCTTGTCGAAATTCCACGCCAGATAAAGATGATGGTGAGAGAGAGAGAGAGAGAGAGAGAGAGAGAGAGAGAGAGAGAGAGAGAGAGAGAGAGAGAGAGAGAGAGAGAGAGATACGAGATACACGCCGAGAGACATTTAGTTACTGAACATACTATATTATTTTACCTAGCGGTGTTACGATACGTCCTTACTCACCGGAGAGAGAGAGAGAGAGAGAGAGAGAGAGAGAGAGAGAGAGAGAGAGAGAGAGAGAGAGAGAGAGAGAGAGAGAGAGAGAGAGAGAGAGAGAGAGAGAGAGAGAGAGAAAGAGAGAAAGAGAGAGAGAGAGAGAGAGAGAGAGAGAGAGAGAGAGAGAGAGAGAGAGAGAGAGAGAGAGAGAGAGAGAGAGAGAGAGAGAGAGAGAGAGAGAGAGAGAGAGAGAGAGAGAGAGAGAGAGAGAGAGAGAGAGAGAACTATGGCATAAGTGAAAGAAAACGAGAGAGATAGGTACACAGACTAAAGAAGATTCCTCTGGTAAGCTGTTTAAAACGTAACAAATCAGTAAGAAGAAGAGGAGGAGGAGGAAGGAGGAGGAGGAGGAAAAGGTGAAAAAAAAGACGATAAAGAAGAAAAAAAATTATGAAGGACAAGACGAGGAAAAAAATAACATCCATCTCTTTTCTCCAAATTTTTCTGTCCACCAATTTTTCCCCAAAACATATCCATTCTACAACGACCAACAACATTTTCTTCTTTAGCAATACTCAAAATTCATCATCCCTTCCATAAACTAACGACTTATACATTTTACTTTACTTTCTATCTATCTATTTTACTTTCATTATATCTGCAAACGATATAAATACAGCCAC
>JACEEZ010017245.1:97500-112500 GCA_016584305.1 Chionoecetes opilio
AAAATTCCACATATGTAACAAAAACTGTCCGATGCATTCACACAGTTACGGCGCTCCATCACAGCCCGGTACAAGGTACTATATACGGTAAACCAACTAAAATTAGGACTCCACTAAATCAAACACATCATATCTGCAAAGAAAAATAAAATGTTTAAACATATGTCAATAGCTGTACGATCAGTAGGTAAAAATGTACTACACAGCCTGCTAACCCCTCGCCAATACGCAGCGCGCACACCCTCCCCTGCTCACTGCACAAACCACACTGACTCAAAAACATTGCATTGCCCTAAATAGGCTTGAGAAAATAAAAGATTAAGAGTTTAAAATGAAAACATTGGTGAAACCTATTTCTGCTGATTTTACCCATATTTTTTCATGAATTGCGTCTGGTTCTCAAAACCTGGACGTGATAGAGTTAATTGAACATCAGATTCGAGTTCAGCAGGGTCGATTTACCTATAATCATCTTCATTTAGTCCAGAACCATATCTTCGATTTTTTTTTGTCGACCAGTGAGCTATGGGGAGTTTTCAAATAAGCTCACGCTCAAGCCTGTTTCTCGCGCTCTCATATCCTCTGCCCTTTGAGCCTGAATGATCTATCATTTACCGTAAATTCCCTGTACTTTTTCGGGACATATCAGAATTACCCTTCAATACAACAACTGAAACAGCTCTTAATAAAAAATGTAGTTTATCATTTTATTTGTCTGCAGTGGATGAAAATATTGGCCATAGAATTGAATATTTGAAAACTCAATCTTTAATAATCGTCTTTTCATGAAAACACGCAAGTTCAAGCAGAATGAGGCTTCAGGGAATATCTGCTTGTAGGTAAGCATTCACTGAGTACCTGTTTTATGTGTATATGTCTCTCTTACGACGAACATTTAACCAAGAAATAATTTAAAGTGCTTGGCAACTCAATGACAGTCCTGTATGCAAGACAGTAGAAATGTTTGTTTACTAAATAGCTCCGCCTCCACCTCAATCCCCTTCTCTCTGAATCAATCAATCAACCCTTAATTCCCTCTGAATACCCTATAGTCCTCTGGTTTATCCTATGTCAACAGGTTTATCTGTTAGAGGAAGAAGACTAAATCAGTAAGTGCGAAACAGGGAGTCTTAATTTAAAGATAATGAGTTCGGTAGAGTGGGAATTTACGTTTAGAGAAACATATGGGTTGTTTTCTGGAGGACAAACAAGGCAATAAGAGGAAACAAAATCGTAATTCGAAATCAGGATATGGGGGTAAATAAGAAAGTGTTTTCGGAGCCAGCATAACTTGAAGCTCAGAACACGAAATAAGGAGAAGAGTCTCCGGTATGTGGGAGCGGATGCCGCGAATATTCCAGTAGAGGACAGACAGTGTGAAGAGATCAGCGGGTGATGATAGTATAGTTAGGATGACAGCCTCTGGGGTTGAGGGGTTAGGAGTATCAGGGATGTGAGCCATGAGGTATAAGGGAGCGGCGGTGCTGAGTGTGTGATGACAACAGGAAAGTGAGCTATAGCAGATCCTGCCGGCGGGATGGTTTCTGTGGAGATGCTGAACGCCACACTGTGTTTTGGTTATATTTTCGTCGTAAGAGAGACATATACACCTAAAACAGGTACTCAGTGAATGCTTACCTACAGGTAGATATTTCCTGAAGCCTCATTCTGCTTGAACTTGAGTGTTTTCATGAAAAGACGATTTTTAAAGATTGAGTTTTCAAATATTCAATTCTTTTGCCAATATTTTCATCCACTGCAGACAAATAAAATGATAAACTACATTTTTTATTAAGAACTGTTTCAGTTGTTGCATTGAAGGGTAATTCTGATATGTCCCGAAAAAGTACAGGGAATTTACGGTAAATGATAGATCATTCAGGCTCAAAGGGCAGAGGATATGAGATGCGCGAGAGACATCTGGCGGCTTAGCTTTGAAAACTCCCCATTGACGCAACTAATAATTTCTGGCTAACTATTGACGCAACTAATAATTTCTGGCTAACTATTGATGCATCTAATAATTTCTGGCTAACTATTGACGCAACTATTAATTTCTGGCTAACTATTGATGCATCTAATAATTTCTGGCTAGCTATTGACGCAACTAATAATTTCTGGCTAACTATTGATGCATCTAATAATTTCTGGCTAACTATTGACGCAACTAATAATTTCTGGCTAACTATTGATGTATCTAATAATTTCTGGCTAACTATTGACGCAACTAATAATTTCTGGCTAACTATATTGATGCATCTAATAATTTCTGGCTAACTATTGACGCAACTAATAATTTCTGGCTAACTATTGACGCAACTAATAATTTCTGGCTAACTATTGATGCATCTAATAATTTCTGGCTAACTATTGACGCAACTAATAATTTCTGGCTAACTATTGATGTATCTAATAATTTCTGGCTAACTATTGACGCAACTAATAATTTCTGGCTAACTATATTGACGCAACTAATAATTTCTGGCTAACTATTGACGCAACTAATAATTTCTGGCTAACTATTGACGCAACTAATACTTTCTGGCTAACTATTGACGCATTTAATAATTTCTGGCTAACTATTGACGCAACTAATAATTTCTGGCAAACTATTGACGCATCTATTAATTTCTGGCTAACTATTGACGCAACTGATAATTTCTGGCTAACTATTGACGCATCTAATAATTTCTGGCTAACTATTGACGCAACTAGTAATTTCTGGCTAACTATTGATGCAACTAATAATTTCTGGCTAACTATTGACGCATCTATTAATTTCTGGCTAACTATTGACGCATCTAATAATTTCTGGCTAACTATTGACGCATCTAATAATTTCTGGCTAACTATTGACGCAACTAGTAATTTCTGGCTAACTATTGATGCAACTAATAATTTCTGGCTAACTATTGACGCATCTAATAATTTCTGGCTAACTATTGACTTAACTAGTAATTTCTGGCTAACTATTGATGCAACTAATAATTTCTGGCTAACTATTGACGCATCTAATAATTTCTAGCTAACTATTGATGCATCTAATAATTTCTGGCTAACTATTGATGATGCAGCCATGTTGATGAACCATGCTAATTGAAATGGTTACAGACTGACGGGTATTTGCTGCTGCCTCCGGGAATATGTTATGTTTTTGTTGCAATTGTTGTTGTTATTGATGATGATGGCTTAGTGTTAATGGAGGCTTAGTGTTCGTCAATGCTCATGAGGGCAACACCAGTGCCACTATAAAACCCACACAAAGGTAATAAACACGAATTCGCAGACACCGTTAATCGCCGACGCCGACCTTTGCTTACCAATACCAAACGATCCATATACTTCAACCGTATATAACACTAAAGTCGCCAGGACAACGTTTTTTTTCGATTTACAGACGTCTGGTGGCGTTAATACTTACATTTCTACATCCATGATTTCAGGAAAGTTAGAAGGGGCTATCTGGAGAGTCTGTCATTTTGTGTCTTCATCTGTGTAATATTATGGCTATATATGAACAAATTACCAAAATATCACCCGAGTGGCGACCTACACTAAGATCGCCAGCTAGTGTTTATGTTCTAAGTGTTCTCCCGCCGTCGTCTTTGCGCGAAAAAAACGAGTAGGGAAATTTGAAACCGTATATACTTGCAGCTACAAAGCATAAAACAACGCTGAAACAGGGTAGATTATAGTCATGATATAAACTACTGTGTATCATCTTCAGTGGCACATACAAATCAGTAGTGATGCTATAATTCGTAACATATGGCGCCTGGGGAAATTAATGCAGGTGGCGACTATAGTGTTATCTACTGTAGGAGTGACAAAAAACGCCACTAACAAGGGACACGCGTTTGTCTCACACCATGAAACTTCCGTCAATTATTAGGTTCCCTAAAGCCCCCTTAACACATTCCATAATCGAACCACGAAAGCGCCAACAATGCAACGCGCAGCGCCGTCATGGTCCTGGTTATTGGTCCATCGTGACCGATCGTGACGCTCGTGACGCGCTCTGTCGAAGCCACGAAAAGTTAGTGCGTGCACTAAAAAATCGGGAAGCTCCCCGCTTTTTGTACCCAACGCAGCGCTATCGTATAAGTCTATCGTGACGCTATCGTTATCTATGTAGCAGCTTTGTGACACTATCGTGATCGTCGTATGTCTATCGTGACGATAAAAAAAACGTTACGCGCGCCTTCAACCCACCTTCCCCCCCTTTTTTGGACCCTCTTCCGCCTTCTCCCCCCTTTCTCATTCACCTCCATCCTCCCCTGACTCCCTACCCCCCTACTCCCTCATCACGTGGTGACAACCCCCCCTCGACTCCCTACCCCCCTACTGCCTCACCACGAGGTGACACCCCCACCCCCCATTTTAACCACTCACATCCTCAACAACAACAACGCCTTTTACATCCCCAACTCCCCTCCCCCCCGTTTACCCATCCACATCAACACCCCATTCTTTATTACAACCCCTTCCCCCGTTTCTCCCCCTTCTCCACACCAAACCCCACCCCTGTTTCAAACCACCTTCATCTCTAGCCCCCCTTCCTTCTCCATCACCATGGCAACACCCACCCACGTGTGAGGCATGTTGCTCGCTCTTGACGCTCTCGTGATACGTTCATGGCACCGTCATGGCAATGTCGTGGTTATCGTAGCTCTATCGTGACGACAAAAATGACCGTCGATTTCCATTCGTGACGTAGTCTTACAGCTGTCATGACCAGTGGCGTCACCAGGAAAAAAAATTTGGGGGGGCTTTAGCCCCAGGGTGGTGATGGCTCTCAGGGTGGAGGCTCTCACTTTCAATGTCATATTGGTCAGCAAGATATTTCAAATCATTTTCATTTAGAAAGTTCGGGGACGAAGGATGACAAGCAGATACACCAAGTAGAATGCTCTTTGGTTCATCAAACCTGTGCCCAAATTCAACGAGTACCTTGTCTAGGATGGGATAGTAAAGACATCTTTTACAGTGAGATTTAGGGTCTTCATTTCTCTCAGAGGTGTCTCGTTGGCCTATGGTTTCAGTTACAATGGATCCTAACAACCGTGACGATGGCTTCCTTTGCTGCCTTCTTGAACTTGTAGGTTGTTGCTGAGCTACAGTTATGTTTCTTCCTGTAGCAAATTTAACTGCCTTTTCCCAAATGGTATTGAAATGGTCATCTGAAGTTCTTCTATTTTTCAGAACTTTTGTTGTTTCCTGTGCCATGTTAACTGCTGCAGCAAGATCCATATCCTCACTCTGCCAAACCTTTGAAAGTGGGGTTGTAATGTCAAAAATTTCAGTGAAATTAATCAGTAAGAAAACAGTCTCAAATTTATTCAAAGATTGCTGAAGTCCATAAGCTAAGGCCTTCTCTTCACCAGAGCGTCCATGGATAGACAAATCTTCAAGAGTTTCTGTCAGGATCTCATACCGTTTGAAAATTGCCTTAAGGGCATTATGGTTGTATTCCCATTTGTGCTGGCACACTTTGGGAAGCTCAAGAACTGGCAATTTCCTGTCCCTTTGGAAGTCTAGAAAGATGTCATGGCGTAAGGTTGAACTACGGATGAAGTTTATCAGGCCTGAAATCAAGTTAAAAAAACTCGGCTACCTCTGATAAGTAACCAGCAGTGTGGGTTATCACCAGCTGTAATCTGTGTGTAGAGCAAGGGACATAAAAACATGGATTTTTGGCTGATTCTCTAATCAGTGCCTGCACACCACTGATTCTGCCACTCATTACTGATGCATATCATAACACTGCGCTATCAATTTACTGATATTTAATTCTAGCTCCCCAAGTTTCTCCAGCAAAGCAGTAGCCAGAGAATCAGCATCAAGATACTTTAGAGCAATAAATCTTAAGAATCTCTCATGTACGGTTTCATCCAACACATACCTAATACACACACTGAGTTGTTCAGTAATACTGACATCCCTAGTTTCATCTGCTATTACTGCAAAAAAGGGTGCTGATATGGCTTCTTTGACTATAGTATCACTCACACAGTCAGCAACAGCTTGCAAAAGAGAATTCTGACTGAAACCTGATATATATTTGGCATTTCTTGGAACCTTTTTTACTAAGTTACGAAACTTTTCAGACTCCTTGCTTACTAAGTCAAAGATCTCTAGAAAGACACCCTTATTTAATGAACTTTCAGATTCATCATGACCCTGAATGCCATGTTAGTTTTAGCTGCTGTAATGACAATGTTTAAGAGTGTTTTAATATAGTCTCTGTTATCCAGAACCTGCTGTTTGTGTTGGCTATCGAGTTTCTGATGAACGCTACCATGCAGCTGTGAAATCTTAAAGTTGAGCCATTTTTCCATTGCATGTACATGATACGTGGATTCTCCGTGCTTTGTTGCTTTTACATGCATCTTTTTCCAGGACCTAAAACCTTCGTTGGTGAATGTTACTTCTTTTGTGACATTACCGCCAAAAAGCCTACATGGAAAACAATAAACTCGGTCACTTGTCACAGAGTATTCAAGCCACTCATACCTTTTATACCACTCATATTGGAAAGACCTGGTCTGAGAACCAGACTGTACTTTAGGATACACTTTAAGTCTCGGCTGCGTGGGTCCTTCTTCAGGTTTTGTGGCTAGATCCTGCACCTGTTCCATAACAGGTGTGGGTATATCAGGATTATCACTTGTATCTATAGAATATCTCTATAATAGAATATACTTAGTAATTTCAAGGTTTGTTAGCAAACATATTTCAACATTTAAATGAAACATCAAACCAATTTTTCTATAAAAGTGTGAAAAATAAGGTTTTGCTCTGGCATGGAAAATTGGATAAATATTCCTTTTTATTGTTTTTGGGTAGCAGGCTACTAGCAGCAATTTTGGGGGGGCTGAGTCCTTGACTTGGGGGGGCTAAGTCCCCCTTAGCCCCCCCGCGGTGACGCCATTGGTCATGACTCCATCGTGACCATCTTACGACCGTCATGACACATACGTACAGGCGCGTGACATTGTTGTGAGGCTATCGTGGTCTGCGTTTATCGTGGTCAAATTTCACGATAGCGTCAATAATCAAATTGGTGGCGTTATCGTGATTCGATTATGGAATGTGTGAAGGAAGGTTAAAGTTTCATTGAACACCAACATTGCAGCATAAATGCCAAGCAGCAAATAATAAAAGTTAGCCCTGTAATATAGCGTTCTCTGATATACTAAGTTTGAAGAAAATGTATTTTATGAGGTACTTATATATACCAGCAATGCGGTATGAAAATATAGTCTATCACTGTCTATGGGACACTTCTCCATACTGGCATTGTGTGTGTATATATTTACCGTGTTGGATCATACAAGGCCTGAGATATACTCGAGTGGTTCTGAATATCAAGCAAGAACTTCAGTTTTTATCATATTCTTTCTACTTTATTTCATCTTTACTTATTTGCTTATTATTATTATAATTTATTTATATATTTATCTATCTATCTATCTACCGTATATAACACTATAGTCGCCAGGACAACGTTTCTTTTCGCTTTACAGACGTCTGGTGGCATTAATACTTACATTTCTACATCCATGATTTCTGGAAAGTTAGAAGGGGCTACCTAGAGAGTCTGTGTCATTTTGTGTCTTCATCTGTGTCATAGTATGGCTATAAATGAACAAATTACAAAAATAAAACCGAGTGGCGACGTTGATAACGGGCTACATTAAAGTCGCCATCTACTGTTTATGTTATGAGTGTCCTTCCGTCGTCGTCGTCGCCCGAAAAAAAAACGAGCAGGGAAATTTGAAACCATATATACTTGCAGATACAAAGCATAAAACAACACTGAAACAGGGTAGATTATACAGTCATGATATAGACTACTGTGTATCATCTTCAGTGGCACATACACAGCAGTAGTGAGGCTATCATTCGTAATATATGGCGCCTGGCGACATTATCACAGGTGGCGACTAAAGTGTTATCTACGGTACATATTTTCATGTTTGAGGAGGTGTCAGCCCATCATTACACCCGTTAGGAACTGTTATCCCTCATACAACAACACTGTCGTCCATGTAACTCCTTCGGTTTGTTTCGTGCATAATTGTGCCCCAACACTGTATGTATGTACAACTTCGCATAGGCGACTAGAAATCACCTGATCCATCATAATATGTTGGTATTTCATCTAATAACAGTGGTGGCCTTGAACCTTACAGATCAGCGGTTCTTAACCTGGTCGGCGCGCCCCCTTATCAGCATTATTAATATAATCGCTATCGTTATCGTTATTATCATTATTATTGTTGTAATTATTGTTATTATTGTTATCATTATTATTACTATTATTAATCAAAATTACTAATATCACTATTATCATTATTATCGTTATTATGTTATTATTAATATGATTATAATATTATAATACGTATTATATCATTATCATACGGCCAGGACGTTAGGCTATCTATTTTTGATAAAGCTCTCGCTCCCACTGGAAAAGGGGGCTGGTCGTCCCTATCTGGAAAGGGAAAGGGGACCGTCAGGACTGCAACAATTACCGCGGTATTACACTGCTCAGCGTACCAGGCAAGGTGCTTACCCATCTATTGCTGACACGAATTCGCAGTTATCTGGTGAAGCATCAGAGACCTCAGCAGTCTGGGTTCACGCCTGGTAAGTCAACAACGGACCGTATCCTAGCGCTTCGTGTCCTGGTGGAACGCCGACGTGAGTTTCGACAGGGGATGCTTGCAGCCTATATGTTGATCTCAAGAAGGCGTTGACTCAGTGCATCGTGAGTCACTCTGGGATCTTCTGCGACTTCGAGGGATTCCTGCAAGGACTATTGGTTCGATAACTGGTCTGTATTCTGGGACTGAGAGTGCTGCGAAGTGTGGCGCAGGTGTATCCAGCTTCTTTCCTGTGAATACAGGAGTGAGGCAAGGGTGCGTCCTTGCCCCATCACTTTTCAACGCTTGTATGGACTGGGTATTGGACAAGGTTGTAGATCAAAGTGATTGTGGAGCATCCGTCGGCAACACCAAGATCACTGATCTTGTTTTTGCCGATGATGCAGTAATCTTTGCTGAGTCGCTGGAGGTCCTGGTGATGGCTCTCGAGGCGCTGCACGAGGAGGCAAAGCCTTTGGGACTTGAGGTCTCCTGGCTCAAGACCAAGGTCCAGGTATTTGGAGACTTACTAGATGAAGCAGTACAGTCTGTTCATGCGTGTGGCGAGGACATTGAGATCTTGGAAAGTTTTACATACCTTGGTAGCGCAGTCCATAATGACGGCGGGTCACGTCAAGAAGCCTTACGGCGGATTGGCATAGCCCACGGTGTTATGGACTCGCTCAGCGGGAGTATTTGGCGTTGTCGGTACCTGTGCAGGAGGACAAAGATCCAGATTTTCAAGTCGCTTGTGATCCCTGTCTTACTCTATGGTTGTGAGACATGGACACTAAATAGTGACTTGAAGAGACGAATCAATGTCTTTGGTAATAAGGTCTTCGCAGAATCATGGGGTATCGCTGGATGATTACGTGTCAAATCAGCGATTGCACCGCGAGACTGAATCGAGGCCTATTACCTGCATAGTCCGTCAGCGCCAACTTCGGCTATATGGGCATGTGGCACGCTACCCTGAAACCGATCCTTCCCATCGAGTTGTATCTGTAAGAGACCATCCGGCGTGGAGGAGGCCAAGGGGGCGCCCACAAGGCTCGTGGCTGGGGCAAGTTGATGTTTCTTGTCGAGAGCTGCTTGGTATGGGAAAGGAGCCTGCATGGGAACTCGCGCGTGGTGACCCCCTGGAGTGGCGTCGTAGGGCGGGCGAGGCGACGCGCCCCCCGGCGTATGCCCCCAATGATTGATGATTGATCCCACTGCGGCCGCATCCTAAATATTAGTAAAGCTAAAGATGGGGACATACGCTATGCTGCGCGTGGCCTCGGTGCCCATCTCCGTCGCATCAGCCCTTGAGCCTGTGGTGGGTGACAACCCGCTACCCCGGAACACAGGGCTAGTGTGACATTCGGGCTGGCCGCTAACTGCCCTGGCCGGGATTCGAACCCATTCCCGCAGATTCGTAGCTAGTACACCACGGAGGCGGATTATTATTAATGTAAACCCTACTCATTATTATCCCTTCGCTTGAAGCGAAGGCCGCCGCATATATCTTGCTTGAAGAAGTGAAGGGGGCATGGAGGCAAGGACCCACTACTGCAGGGGGCGTGGCGGTAAAGGTTAAGCAACACTGCTATAGATTATACAGTCGCCTGCACAGCCGCCCAAAAAGGAGGATAATTTGTCAGTGTGAAGCTCTAACTCGTCACTCCTCAATTTCATGCACATACAAGTGTTACATTGATTAATATATAACATTTAATATGCGCACAGTAGATATATCTGTAGCAATAGTATTACAACACAGGCTTCCAAACAGCGGTACGCTCATTCACAAGAGACGTACGGGTATCGGGAGTAATGAATTCGTCGGACGATCCTCGTAAACTAGATAACCTTAACCAATTTTCGAGAGATATGTCGTAGGTTTATCAGCTTTCCAGTGCGAAACATTACTGCATATATTTCGTGATTCTCTCTCTCTCTCTCTCTCTCTCTCTCTCTCTCTCTCTCTCTCTCTCTCTCTCTCTCTCTCTCTCTCTCTCTCTCTCTCTCTCTCTCTCTCTCTCTCTCTCTCGAATACTGTGTACTATTACGCTTAATGAAGAATAAGTCATTCGTACGATTCCTTTCTCGGTTTCTCTCTCTCTTCCACGCTCCTTCAGCCCCTCAGGTAACACTTCCTTTAAACTTTCCACGAAGCATACTTTTCCATATCCCTGCATTATACTCCCTTTCACCCCGTCTAGGTAACAGTCTACATCGACCCTCCAAGTAACACTCCCCTCCCCCCACTCCCCTCATCCACTCTGAAGATGTGTTCAAGAGAGAGGGGCGGGGGGGGGGGGGGACGGAGTTAGTAAATTCCCTTCCTCTCCGGAAAATTAGATGAGAAATGCACTAATGAGTGAGTGTTGTTATAAAATGTGTGTGTGTATGTGACTGTGTGTATGTGTGTGTGTGTGTGTGAGATATATATATATATATATATATGTATATATATATATATATATATATATATATATATTATATATATATATATATATATACTAGCCGCAAAGCCGCCCTCCGGGCGGACTTTTTGGCTAGCTCCTGCGGAGGGCTATTGGTGGTGGGCCTTCGGCCCACCACCTGTGTTTGGTGGGTCTTCGGCCCACCACCTGTGTTTGGTGGGCCTTCGGCCCACCAAACACGGACTCTCCAGATAGCCCCTTCTAACTTTCCTGAAATCATGGATGTAGAAATGTATGTATTACCCCCACCCATTCACTCACCCATTACCCATCACCCCCCACCCATTCACTCACCCATTACCCATCAACCCCCACCCATTCACTCACCCATTACCCATCACCACACACCCATTCACTCACCCATTACCCATCACCCCCCACCTATTCCCTCACCCATCACCCATCACCCCCAACCCATCACCCCCCACCCATTCACTCACCCATCACCCCACACCCATTACCCATCACCCCACCCATTCACTCACCCATTACCCATCACCCTACATCAAGGTTTCCTCAATTAGAGAGAACTGAAACTCGAGAAATGCCAGTGGTCGCTGGCAGTTTTAACTCAAAGGTTGGTCTACTGTGTTTTGGCTCCGCGACTAATATTTTTCATAAATTAATTTCGCGATAAACATTGATGCACCGCATCTGAATACCAAAAAATATAGTTCTTCTGTTGTTCTACTAATTATATGGATGACATGCATTACGATGGAACGTTCTATAATAGCAATTTAATGCAAATTACTCGCCTCGAGTAGCAAAGCTTAATATATTTTTTACATGTATATTGTGGCATGTAAAATTTAGGTGATGTTCACACTGTTTTCTAAGACAGTACTGCTGCGTCTGGCAAACGCTTGTCAAAATACAATAAGCAATGCCTTGGAAAAACGAAGAATAAAGAATGCCGAAATCGGCTTGTTGCTGCGACAATGTAGGTTATAATTGTGGAGGCGACACGCCGCGGCGGGGAGTGGTGGGCGGGGAGATTGTGGCGGGGAGATTGAATCAAAACATTGCCACTTCACGCGTCGACTCATTGCACTTCCAGGCTTTCTATCTGATTGATACACAATAATAACAGGAAAATATGACTGCCTAGGTATAGATAACTTCTAAACATACGTTATTGACTATATAATATCATAGAGTAACATTTACCTCGCCTCCTCAACTATAACCTACTTGGTTATTTGGTTAAATGCATGTTTTACAGACTCAGGCTTCTATACAATATACATATAGAAGAAAATCGTTCTTAAAATTATACTTTTGTGTTTTAAGTGCAGTGGAATAAGCCCATATATTTCTTTCAAGTTGACCAACTTTTCACCAAATTGTGAGTTAAAACTGCCAGCGACCACTGGCATTTCGGAGTTGCAGTTCTCTCTAATTCTCGCAACCCACTTTTTTTTCACAATTATCGCTGATAGGCTGCTAAAAAAAAAAAAAAAGGTGATCGGATCATCTCATAATTGGGCTTAAAACCTTCCCCTGGTCAACCCGGTTCCAAAAATGTGCCATATGAGGTGATTGCGCCACGGGGGGCGGAACCTATACCAGACACACACACACACACACACACACACACAGACAGACAGACAGACAGACACACTTTCGCTTATATTTACCATTACCCATCACCCTTAACCTATTCCCTCACCCATCACCCATCACCCCCAACCCATCACCCCCCACCCATTCACTCACCCATCACCCCACACCCATTACCCATCACCCCACCCATTCACTCACCCATTACCCATCACCCTCCCTACATCAAGGTTTCCTCAATTAGAGAGAACTGCAACTCCAAAATGCCAGTGGTCGCTGGCAGTTTTAACTCACAATTTGGTGAAAAGTTGGTCAACTTGAAAAAAAAATATGGGCTTATTCCATTGCACTTAAAACACAAAAGTATAATTTTAAGAACGATTTTCTTCTATATGTATATTGTATAGAAGCCTGAGTCTGTAAAACATGCATTTAACCAAATAACCAAGTAGGTTATAGTTGAGGAGGCGAGGTAAATGTTACTCTATGATATTATATAGTCAATAACGTATGTTTAGAAGTTATCTATACCTAGGCAGTCATATTTTCCTGTTATTATTGTGTATCAATCAGATAGAAAGCCTGGAAGTGCAATGAGTCGACGCGTGAAGTGGCAATGTTTTGATTCAATCTCCCCGCCACAATCTCCCCGCCCACCACTCCCCGCCGCGGCGTGTCGCCTCCACAATTATAACCTACATTGTCGCAGCAACAAGCCGATTTCGGCATTCTTTATTCTTCGTTTTTCCAAGGCATTGCTTATTGTATTTTGACAAGCGTTTGCCAGACGCAGCAGTACTGTCTTAGAAAACAGTGTGAACATCACCCAAATTTTACATGCCACAATATACATGTAAAAAATATATTAAGCTTTGCTACTCGAGGCGAGTAATTTGCATTAAATTGCTATTATAGAACGTTCCATCGTAATGAATGTCATCCATATAATTAGTAGAACAACAGAAGAACTATATTTTTTGGTATTCAGATGCGGTGCATCAATGTTTATCGCGAAATTAATTTATAAAAAATATTAGTCGCGGAGCCAAAACACAGTAGACCAACCTTTGAGTTAAAACTGCCAGCGACCACTGGCATTTCTCGAGTTTCAGTTCTCTCTAATTCTCGCAACCCACTTTTTTTTTCATAATTATCGCTAATAGGCTGCTAAAAAAAAAGAAGAAAAAAAGTGATCGAATCATCTCATAAGTGGGCTTATGACCTTCCCCTGGTCAACCCGGTTCCAAAAATGTGCCATGTGAGGTGATTGCGCCACGGGGGGCGGAACCTATACCACACACACACACACACACACACACAGACAGACAGACAGACAGACACACTTTCGCTTATATTATTACTAGCCGCAAAGCCGCCCTCCGGGCGGACTTTTTGGCTAGCTCCTGCGGAGGGCTACTGGTGGGCCTTTGGCCCACCACCTGTGTTTGGTGGGCCAAAGGCCCACCAAACATGGACTCTCCAGATAGCCCCTTCTAACTTTCCTGAAATCATGGATGTAGAAATGTATGTATTCCCCCCACCCATTCACTCACCCATTACCCATCACCCCCCACCCATTCACTCACCCATTACCCATCACCTCCCACCCATTCACTCACCCATTACCCCCCACCCATTCACTCACCCATTACCCATCACCACACACCCATTCACTCACCCATTACCCATCACCCCCCACCCATTCACTCACCCATTACCCATCACCCCCCACCCATTCACTCACCCATTACCCATCACCACACACCCATTACCCATCACCCCCCACCCATTCACTCACCCATTACCCATCACCCCCACCCATTCACTCACCCATTACCCATCACCACACACCCATTCACTCACCCATTACCCATCACCCCCCACCCATTCACTCACCCATTACCCATCACCCCACACCCATTCACTCACCCATTACCCATCACCCCCCACCCATTCACTCACCCATTACCCATCACCCCCCACCCATTCACTCACCCATTACCCATCACCACACACCATTCACTCACCCATTACCCATCACCCCCACCCATTCACTCACCCATTACCCATCACCACACCCCATTACCCATCACCCCCCACCCATTCACTCTACCCCCCCCCATTCACTCACCCATTCACTCACCCATTACCCATCACCCCCCCACCCATTCACTCACCCATTACCCATCACCCCTCACACCATTCACTCACCCATTACCCATCGCCCCCCACCCATTCACTCACCCATTACCCATCACCCCCCCCCATTCACTCACCCATTACCCATCACCCCCACACCCATTCACTCACCCATTACCCAT
>JACEEZ010017245.1:117500-125000 GCA_016584305.1 Chionoecetes opilio
GTCTATGCTTACTACCTCTGTATCAACGCCACTTTGTCTTTGACCCAGCTAACGACATACCTCTCAGATTTCGGTCACATGCCGAAACTTTTCTGCTAAATCCACCCTGGTGGTTTCTAAGAAATGCCGAGCCCGGGGAAACATCACTCTTTTAGGGCCTTTTTCAGAAACTGTGGATTGGGGAAAACGTCTCCCTTTATTTCCCATTTTTTTCCTGTACCTATTTTTTTGCGGGGGGAGGGAGGGGGGGGTAGAGCCGTGTGTTAATTAAGGATTTGCAGAATTCGTAGTTGACGAGCATAGTGGTTGGGTTTTTCTGGGGTTTGGCCGAGTCCTTCATTTAAGTCTGCTCCCTCCCCGCCTTTCCCAGACGTGCATGGGGGCGTGGCGAGGCGGGGGACTCAACCCCAGGGGGCACAGCTCTTTGAATTCCATGTGGGGTAGCAGGGGGGGGTAGTACATGTGGGGGAAAGTACATGTGGGGGTATTTACAGGAAATCGGGGGTGAAATTTTGTTTACATTTGGTATTCACCAAAAATCCATGTTTTTTCCACGGGAAAATATTTTCCCGAATTAAATATGTAAAGTAAATGCAGAAATCACGAGTTTTCCCTAAAGAAAATTTTTTACGCAAAAAACCCGGTCGAGAAATCACGGGAAATACTACAAACATATACAAAAAATTAGGGGTTTATATATAGATGGGCCATATGTATAGCTGAAATTTTAAAAAATTAGATAAACCCCCAAAATGATTTTGCACCTTAAATAAGTTGTTTTGTCATGTTTCCCCCATACTTATTCATGGTGGGTACATAACGGGTGGTTTAAATCGGGAAAAAAACATTTTTGAATTTATATTATATTTTCACAAAACAAAAAAATTGCCCCCCCAAAAATCGTCAAAGTACCCTTCCCTTTAAAGGGGTATTTTGTAATAAAAATTTAGATAAATAACGAATAAGAAATATCAAGTTTCCTCACAGTTACTTCATTATTTATTGTTTTTACTTTTAATTGAACTTGCCCCCAAAAAAAAAATGCCGCCGATGGGGAGTGGGGGGGGCCGCGGGCGGCGGCGGCCCGGGGGGGCCAGCGCCATGAGAGTTTTCCCACAGAACATAAAAAAGGGAGGCTTAAATCTTTGGTTTTCCCCGGGGAAAACCACGCCTTTATCCCCCTCACCGTGCCTTCCTGAAGACATTTAAAATACAGCGCATGTGATAGCACTAGGACTTTCCCCAGGGCTCATAGTTTTCCCCCAAGAGATCCCCACCCCTTAAAAAACCCCTAAAGACGGTCCTACGTTTAAAGAACAATTGAGCAAAATACTGTTTTTTGGGGTTTGGCACAAAAACACAAGGTATGTATAGGCATTAACAAATGGGTTTAATCAATAGGATCGTTGGAGTATTTTTGAAGAAGGGTTTTGCCCCCCGGAATCAATATACCAGGGGCAAAATTAAGTCGTTCCCGTTTCCGCCCCGGTTAAAAAAGGGACGAGAGTTTCGCGGTCTTTTCAGAGGACACCAACTATTTTTTTGGCAAAATAGGTGCTTGTTCTAATGGTGCTTTTTATTTGCGCCCCCCAAAAAAAAAAACCAAAAAAAAAAAACCCCTTAAACCCCTAACCAACCTTTTTTTAAAAAACCTAACCAAACCTTAAAGGTTTTAATGAAACCTAACCTAAACCTTATATTTTAAATTTAAAACCCAAAACCAAAATTTTAAAATCACAAAGTATATTTTTTTTTTTTTTTTTTTTTGGTTTTTTTTGCGGAAAAAAAAAAAAACCCACCTTTTAAAACCAAGAAACCTATTGCAGGCCAAAAAAAAAATTGTCGGTTCTCTAAAAAACGACCGCGAAACTTTTCCCCATTAAACCCAAAACCCCCTTTTAAAGAGTTCGCGTTTCATCAGATCGCTTTTTTTAAATTTTTTAACTATAGGTGAATTTTAAAAATTTTTAACCCAATAATCCTTTTTTTGCCCCAATACTTTCCGGACCAAAAATGGGGGGGCTGCCCCCCCCAAAACCCCCCCATGGTAGTTCACTAAAAAAACCTGGGCTTTGATTACGTATCAAACCCTCGCTGGGGGGGTTTCCCCCCCCCAGGACCCCCTTGTGTTATTTCTAATTTCCGCCAGCTTTTGTGGGGCCCAAAGAAAGTAAAATTTAGAGCCCTTTCCCGCCCCTTAGTGTTTTTTTTCCTCCAGCCCCTTAAACAGACCCCAGATATTTTTTAAAAACGTCTTTATAAAGGGGGGAGAGATCCCCCCCAAACCCCCATCCCCCCTAAAGGGCCCACCCCTGGCCCCCCTTTAAAAAAAATATTTTTAGGGTTTAAAAATTTCCCAAATTTCCAAACCCCCCAACTTAATTTTAACCTAACCTCATAAAAAACCCCCGGAGCTGGGGCCCCCCAAAAAAATTAATTAAAAATTAACCTAAAAAGGACCTAACCAAAACCCGGGAAAAAAAATTCTAGTTTTTTCCCCGCCCTTTGGGTTTCGCAAGGAGGTTTTTGTGGGGTTATAGTGATGGGTTTGGGTTTCTAATATTTTTGGGGGTTCCGGGGGGGGTCGTTTAGGGAGGTGGGGGGAAAGGGGGGCCCATCCCCCCCAAACTTTATAATTACTTTTTAAAAGTATTAAAGGGATCTGTGAGGTCGGGAAAGGGAAAAAAACAAAATTTAAGGGGGGGAAAAGGGCCCTTTAAAGAATTCTACCCTGCATTTACAGCTCCCCAACTGTAAATTTACAGTTTAGGTTACCCCGCGATTTCGAAGCCGAAAAACATATTTTCCTAAAAAAATTTCGTCCCCTGGAACTGTTGCCGTTGTATTCTCCCGACGTTGTCAAAGGGTTCCTTTTTTCGACGACATTTCCCATTTTTTTATCTCGATATTACCCCCACCCGGTTAATATTCCGCGGGGAGTTGGCGGGTTCCACAGGCCTTACAGCTTATTTTACTCTATTTTTTTTGGTTTTCCAATATTTTGTGCAGTAGTTATCACTTGGGGAAAACCCAAAAAATATACCCAAACCCACTTATAATTATATAAAAATTGCTAGGTTAGGTTACTTTTTAAGGGTTTTGGGTTTTGGGTTAAATTTAGGTTAAAAAAGGGTTTTATTTTTAGTTTGGTTAGCTTAGGATGGGTTTTTTGGGTCGGGTTTTTGGGTAGAGCTATTTAGGTTAAAACAAAAAAAAAAAAGGGATGGTGGAAATTGTCCGGGTGGTTGGCCGCCAACTCCTGGGGAATTTTTAACGAATTGTTTTTTTTAGCGATGTAAATTTTTTTTTGTAGCACTAAAAATAAGAATAGGGGAAACCCAGATTTCCCAAAAAGGTCCCTACTTGTTTTGTTTTTCAAAGATTATTTAAATCAAAAAATATTTTTAAAACGGCCCCATATTTTTTAATTTTTAAATTTTTGATACATCTGAAGGAAAAAGTTTATGCTAATAAATGCAAATACCAAATTTAAAGGGTAAAATTGTAACTTTTAGTTTTAAAAGGGTAATTTTTTTAGAGTACCTGTTTTTTTTTGCTGCAGATGTTAAAAATTTAAAGGGTCAAGCATCCCGGGCTGTAACTAAAAAATTGAAACCAATGACTGTCCCTTTAATGATAATATTTTTTGTTCTTAGAATGGGGAAAACCCGAGCAGTGTGGTTGGAAGGCAAGAAAAAAGAGGAGGGTGGGGGTACCACCCAGTTGGGTGTTAGGGGGGGAAACCAAACTTTTTTTTGGCCCAACATGGTGTTAATGTGGGGAGTGGCCTTAAAATCAGCAAGAACCGGACAGGAAAGGAAAAGTTTCTGTTGAAAAAAAAGTGAAAATCCCCTTTCGGGTAGGTATTTTACTGCTACCTTTAATTGGGGGGGCCTCCTGAATGACATTCATTTTCTTTTAGGGAAACCCCTTAAATCTTAGAATCACAATTTGATCCCCTTATAACAGTACCTGAAATTCAATTACTAGCTATTCCCGGGCATCAATATACAATTAAAGCAATATATATAAAGGTTTTTAAAAATAAAAAAACACAAGATAAGGAAAAAAATAAAAAATCAAAATTTCCTTTTAGGGGCCCAAATATATAATGTTTACCCGTTTTATATCTAGTTAAGATGCTTTTGTTTTCGTTTTAAGAAAAAAATTTACTTTGGTCGTCATAAGTAGGAACAAACAAGCCCAATACAAAACCAGCAAGTATTGCTATTTTCGGCTGTTTTTATTTTATGTTTGAAGATATGATAAAACAAAAAACCTTTTACATGTTATCTGCTTTATTGTGGTTCCATGTCCCGGTTTTACCCCCCAATGTTTTAATTTTGATTTAATCCTCGATTTTGATTGTTCTGAACAACAATTTAAGATTCTTGTTATCCGGCCAGCCTAAATGTTTGGTTAGGGGGCAGTTAAGTTAAATTTCCCTCACAAAGTTGAGTCCCCAAAAAATTAAATTTGGCATGGTTAAAAATTTATGGTAAAAAAAAAAAAGACAGTTTTCAAGGGAAGTGACAAACCCACCAGGGTGGGGCATCTACCCTGGAGAGTTTTTAAAAGAGCAACAGTGACCAGATTTATTTCGGGAAATTTTGCAAGGGAGGAGGGGAAAACCACCAAGAAGAATCTTACCCAGGACTTTGTCAGCAGTGAAGACTTACATGGTAGGCAACCCCAAAGTCACAAATTAAAAAAATTTTTTACTAATGATGTAAAAAAAAAAATATTTATACAAAAGAAATTTTGTCAGTGAATAAGATACTTTTAAAATCTTTTTCACTTAAGGGCCCGGGTTCTTTGGGTGGGAAAAAGGGTCGATGCCTAGGCGGGGGATGTAAACGACGTCGCTGTTTTTCCCGAAGCCCCGGGCAGGGTGGCGATGGTTTGGGGGTACTTGCCTCGCCGCCCAAACCCCAAAAAACCCCGCGTTGGGCCCCAGAAAAAAAATTCATATTTCCTTTGGGGTTTTCTCATCTTCCAAAAAAACAAAAAAAATAGGTATTTTGTTTGCATCAGTAAATAGGCAGTGATTGTTCCAAAAACAACACGCCTTTCTAAACTCAATAGGGGAAAAATAAAGTCATGACTGACTATTTGTATCACAATAGTAGGCGGACTTTAGGTTTTCAGTGCATTGAAATGTTGTACTTCCCACTCCCATATAACCCAAACTTTCCAAAATTTAAAAGTTTTGGGAAAACTGAGCCCACCAAACGTTTTCATAAAAACATTGGGATATTTATGGGGTATAAAAAAATTTAAAAAAGGGCTACAAAAATTAAGATAATTTAAAAGGGAAAATAAAAGAGTGTATAAAAATTATTTCTTTCTTATTTTGCTTCAACCGCTCTAACTCCCCAAAGTTTGGTCACATTCAATTTTCAAGAAAATGTTTCAAAAAACCTTATACTTTTTTGCTTCCGTGTTTTGGGAGCAAGTACCCCAAAAAGGAAAATAGTAGGTGGTCAAAAGGCTAAAAAGTTAAACTGTTTTTAAACTGGTGCCCCTGACGGGTTTGGGGCCCCCGATAGCTCTCCCGAAAAAAAGTTTTCTCCTATATTTGGGAGCAATGCCCCACCCCCCCCGGGCCAGTTTGCAGTAGTGTTTTAAAATTTCTTAGCCTTTGGCCCCCCTATTCTTGTCTTATTGGGAAAGTGGAAAACTACAGGAAGCGGAAAAGTATAAGGGTTTTGAAAAAAGTTTGAAAATTGAATGTGCCAAAAAATTTGGAGTTAGAGCGGTTGGGAAACAAAATAAGCAAGAAATAAGTTTATACCCCTCTTTTACTTTTCCTTTTAATTTTCTTTAAAATTAGTTTTAGTCTTTTCTGTATTTTTTTTATACTTTATGATATGCAGAAATTTTTTTATGAACACGGGGGTAAACCACTTTTCCAAAATATTATCGGTTTGCTTGGTTATATCGGGTAGGAGTACAACATTTCCCAAAAGCACTGAAAAAACCAAAAGTCCGCCTACTCTTTGATAGCCCGTCATGACTTTTTTTTTTAACCCCATTGAGTTATGGGAAAGGCGGTTGTTTTTGAACAATCACTGCCTGATTTATGTTTCAAACAAAAAAGGCCCTTTTTTGTGTAAAAAAGATGAGTAAAAACCCAAAATATAGAATATTTTTTTGAGGCAAAAGCAAGGGTTTTGGGGGTTTCGGCGAGGCAAAATACCACCACCCTCGCCACCCTGCCCCAGGCTATCAGCCCAACCCGCGACCCTCGTTACATACTTTGCCCCCAGGGATTCCCCAAACCGCTCCCAGGAACCAGTTAAGTGAATAGATATGTACTGTTGTTGTTTTAAATATGGGTTTTAAAAAAAAAGTTGAGAGAATTTAGAAGTTGTTTTCAGAGGAAAAAAATATTAAAACATATTGTTTTGGGGAGCAAAATTTTTTCCCCTCACATTTATTGTTTCCACCTTGTTAATTTTGCCCAAAGGAAAAATAGATGCCTGGTTTCCCAGGGGCCCTTTCCCCCTCCCTTTTTTTGTCTTTTTCGAATCAGAGGGGAATACGGTGACAATATTCTTACACCCCTGTCATAGGATGATTTGTAAGATGTGTTTGTAAAAGTGTAATAATTTTTAACAGGAAAAGGGCCCCCAGAAAGCCCGTCCGCAGAAGACACTGGTAAGCCCCCAGAAAAGGTTTGGGATCTGCCCCCTTTAAAAGGCCTATTTCCAAAGCTCCTCCCAAAGGGATATCGAAAACTGCTGGGCCCTCAGAAAAACCCGGGTGACGGAGTTGGTGCGCCCCAAAAGAAATTTGGTTTATCGGACTATAAAGGTATGGGATTCTTGCATTGGGGTTATTGGTTTTTTTTCATTAATTTTTTATTTTAAATTTTTTGGGAAACCCAACCCCCCTGATATAAAAATTTTCTTCAGGTACATTTTCCGACATACTTGATGCCCTTTTATGCCTTTTCCACACACCCCTACCCCCCTATGAGGGAGCTTTTTTATTTTTCTGGGCTATTTTTTTTTATCCATAAACTTATACAGTTAAATCTCCCAAAACCATGATTTCCACACCCACCAACCCTTTTCCTAAAAAATTTGCCCCCCATGCCAAAGATCTCAGGTTTTAAAATTGGGTTAATAAATTCCCAGTTTTTCAAAAAAAGACTAAAATTTCCCTTGAAGTTTTTTTTCCGAATGTTTCCCCCTTGTACGGGTCGTATGAAGTAAATATGGGGGAGTTTCCCGGCTTTGTATTTTAGGTTTTGAGTTTTACCTTTTTTATTATATTATATATATTAAAATAATATATATAATAAAATAATATATATATATATAAAATATAATTATATATATATATATATATATATAAAAATATAATATAATATATATATATATATTTTATATTTTATATATATATTATATTTTTTATATATTTTACTTTTTCCCCAAAGCCGCCCTCCGGGGGGGACTTTTTGGGGTAGCTCCTGCGGGGGCTAAATTTTTGGTG
>JACEEZ010017245.1:140000-170000 GCA_016584305.1 Chionoecetes opilio
GTGTGTGTGTGTGTGTCTGGTATAGGTTCCGCCCCCCGTGGCGCAATCACCTCATATGGCACATTTTTGGAACCGGGTTGACCAGGGGAAGGTTTTAAGCCCAATTATGAGATGATCCGATCCCTTTTTTTTTTTTTTTTTTGAGCAGCCTATTAGCGATAATTGTGAAAAAAAAAAGGGTTGCGAGAATTGAGGAAACCTTGATGTAGGGTGATGGGTAATGGTGAGTGAATGGGTGGGGTGATGGGTAATGGGTGTGGGTGAGTGAATGGGTGGGGGGTGATGGTTTGGGGGTGATGGGTGATGGGTGAGGGAATAGGTGGGGGGTGATGGGTAATGGTAAATATAAGCGAAAGTGTGTCTGTCTGTCTGTCTGTGTGTGTGTGTGTGTGTGTGTGTGTGTGTGTGTGTGTGTGTGTGTGTGTGTGTGTGTTGTGTGTGTGTGTGTGTGTGTGTGTGTGTGTGTGTGTCTGGTATAGGTTCCGCCCCCCGTGGCGCAATCACCTCACATGGCACATTTTTGGAACCGGGTTGACCAGGGGAAGGTTTTAAGCCCAATTATGAGATGATCCGATCACTTTTTTTTTTTTTAGCAGCCTATTAGCGATAATTGTGAAAAAAAAAAAGGGTTGCGAGAATTGAGGAAACCTTGATGTAGGGTGATGGGTAATGGGTGAGTGAATGGGTGGGGTGATGGGTAATGGGTGTGGGGTGATGGGTGAGTGAATGGGTGGGGGGTGATGGGTTGGGGGTGATGGGTGATGGGTGACGGAATAGGTGGGGGGTGATGGGTAATGAGTGGGTGAATGGGTGTGTGGTGATGGGTAATGGGTGAGTGAATGGGTGGGGGGTGATGGGTAATGGGTGAGTGAATGGGTGGGGGGTGATGGGTAATGGGTGAGTGAATGGGTGGGGGGAATACATACATTTCTACATCCATGATTTCAGGAAAGTTAGAAGGGGCTATCTGGAGAGTAAGCCAAAAGCCAAAAAGCCAAAAAGCCAAAAAGTCCGCCCGGAGGGCGGCTTTGCGGCTAGTAATAATATAAACTGAGAAAAAAATAAACACATAGAAAAATAGATAAATGAATAAACTAAAATAGTCTGCAGCAAACATTCTTGATTGATTTTCTACTGGAAATCCACGAAGGAAATTTTCCATCGTACCTTTTCCTGAGTCCTAATAATAGCGTAATACTCCTCTTTACTTCCCTACACTGGCTACATACAGGAACTTCTTCTGTCTACGCAAAGGGAATAAGCTTCTTATGTACGAGTATAGGAAGTTACACACATATAACAATAAGATAAATTGTATCCTCTGCGCGCAAAATTTCCTCTTTCCTGCTGGCGAGTTGCTATTTCTAATTCTTCATCCCACCTAAAAGGCAAACTGTGCAGTATTGTATTTTCCTCTTCCTCGCTTTGCCTTGAACTCTTGAACTCATTTCCTTCGTTATTTCTGTGGGGAATACTCTTGTTATACGTTACTTGCATTTTTTTAATAATTCTAGACCATTAATCAAATGCTCATAAATTTGGTAGTTAATCAACATTTCTGCCTCTTTTTATTCTTCTGACCAGGCAGTTGTATCCTTCGAGACCTTCTCATTTTTTCCTCCCCAAAGACTCCCTCCAACGCATCTAAATAATTATTGCACCTGTACAGCTGTAGGTCACAGGTCACAGGTCACGTGTAGGTCCTTTTAAAATATTGTTTTGCCTTATCTTTCGAGAGGCGTCAGGAAGCCCTTGTTTCACCCGTGACAGTGATATGGATATTCTTCAACACATCTCACCGATCCCCCCAAGAAAAATATATATATTTGCGTGAAATGTAAGGTAAGATTAAGTAAGACGATCTCCCAGACCCTCCATGTTACCAAGAGGAAATCAGTTCCGTAATCATTCGACAAGAAATCAAAATGGTGAAAAAGGAGTCACTTATATTTTAGCACTCACATAACATTCGTCACACATACAAAAAAAATAGATAATAATAATAATATAATAATAATACAAGGGTGCTATGTTGCATGGGGTGCAACAACGATCTGCCCTCACTCAATCACCCTAACTAACAGCACCACTAATCACCATCAACCAGTAAATCAGTTCATGCCATGATAAAACACATACACGCGTCTTAGCTGAGGATCTTCCATACTGAGTTATTGAAAAGAGGAGTTCTGACAGCATTCCATAAAACAATATTTAGTCATTACATATTACGTCGACACTCAATAACCTTGACCCCTTCACGCCCAAATCTTTCCTTTGCTATAATAAATCGTATGTTGTTAGCCATAAAAATTACGAAAAGTATCTTAATATTCCAAATTAGTTAGTCGACAAGTGTCAGTCAGTAATTACTTCTACCATATATAATAACTTGCATTACTATTAATATTGAATTACAACTATAATTACACAATTGTAGCAAGTATTATATATGGTAGACGTGATTACTGACTGACACAAGGATACTAAACAGGTCATATCTATAAAATAAGGCTTATAATCACTAAAAATCGTCTAATGGTAGCTAAATTACAATGGAAATTACGTTCTGGGCCTCAAGGGGTTAAAAACCACCTGGTCTGCGATACTCTCCTTCTGCCCAAACGGATACACGAGCACATCGACTGCTATCAGGATTACGACACAGCTTAGCGATAACAAGGACAATGGCATTTCCCTTCCCTTTATCAAGTCGCCGCCGCCGCCTCGCCCCTCACCCCCTGCCCCGCCCCTCGCCCCCTTGACACTCGTCCCGCTAACCCGCTACGTGAAGGGCCGCGCCGTTACTTTATTGCCCCGCCAGACATAATGCGATAATTTTCACAGCTTCATGTCTATTACAAAATATATTAAGTGCCGCTTCCAATAAAGATAAGACGGTACAAGAGATTTCCGATGTTAGCAAGGATTATTAAGGGTTACATAATGTTATTGCCGAGCAAGGATTAACGATATCATGTACAAATACTCGGGGATTTCTGGACTAGGCATGAGTCATGACCTACGTTTGGTGAAGAGGAGGCGGATGAACCTCAACTTATGTGACTCATGCATCTAAGCCTCACGAGAACATGTTTTAAAAATAATCAACATATTAATAAATAGATAAATAATTGAGTAATAAGATGAATAAATAAAATAAATCATGAATAACAAATAATAATGTAATTCTAAAGTTTCAATGGAGTCAATACTATCTGAAGATGAAGCCACGGCAAGAAGTCGTGAAGCAAATGGCACTTAACTGCTTCACGCCCAGATCTTTCCTTTGCTCTATGAAAATCGTCTGTTGTTACCCATACAATTACGAAAAGTTACTTAATATACCAAAAAAGCTAGTGGACAAGGGTATTAAACAGGTCATATCTAAAGAATATTGCTTATAATTAATTAAAAAAGTCAAATGATGGCCTAATTATAATGGAAATTACGTTCTGGGCCTCAAGGGGTTAACTACTTCAAACTGCCGCAATCCATCTGTTCCTGGTACCATCTGCTAAATATATATTGCCCACATGTATATATTATCTTTTATTTGCTTTAGTACTTAAGTGAATTTCCTCCTGTTTGTATATTATGTTGTTGTTTTTACTGTATGCCGTCGGGTAAAAATACAATTATTATTATCATTATCTTTAAATGTTTGGCTACATCCACAATAAAATTGATGTGAAGCAGTGTTCTCCTTCGTAACTTTATAATATTTCCAGCTAATTCTTGTTTACTTAAGTGTGGTTGTTTACATCTGCCAAAATATGACAACAATCTTACCCAAGTTTATTTCATATTTTTTTTACAATCTTGAAATATAGCTGACCGCATTTCATTGTTGCAGCTTTAGCAATTTTTTTTTATTTGTACTCATACTTTCATTGTTCTGCGACTATATACATTTTTCCATCTTTTTTCATCACAAAAGTTCCCCTTGATACAGAACAGTCATAACTACAATCCCTTCCATTCAAAAGTTTTCTCCACTGGGAACAAACAAAACTGTTACTAGACACATCTGCTTCAAAATCCCACACGAGTCTATCAGTGTTTTGCAACCATGCCGCGTTCAGAAATATCAGATTCAGACCTAAAGCGTAAAGAGTTGGAGGGACTAGTAGTATTTCAGGCTTTAAAGATGTCTGGTGCAATGAAAAACAAAACTATCACACTCTTCTATATGGCGGTAGTGTGTGTAAACCTCTTTAATCATCAAGTGTCATGTGCCAAACGATATGATGCTGTGGTCATTTCATGGGAATCAAAGCAGGTCGCAGTCACTAGTCTCAAGATTTAGTATCCTTGCCGACGAAAAACATAGCGAGGGAAAGACGTTGTAAGTCTGACAGTAAACTACCAGATCAGAGTAGACCTTCCTCCGACTTAAATCTTTTCATGAGAGGAGTGACAAGACACCTCCTGAACTTTAGTAAATTGGCTCACCCCCCTTTCTTTATTATCTTACTGTCTTCTTTATAGGAACTGGCAACTGAGCAGGCTTTGTGATACTTTTTTTTTGCTCTTGGCCAGTCCTTTGTGATGTAAAAAAAGAAGAAAAAAAGAAGAAAAAAAAGACTGATAAACTGATGAAACTTGCTAGTGCATTCTGATACAAGGAAGTCAAATTAGTCAGTCGATCCTAAGCACAATGGATAGACTAAACATGAGTTCCACCAAAAACAATCGATCAAAACCTTGCCGCGACAGAGATACGGAGGAATATGACGTATTCAACAAGACGAAACCGGGAACAAGGGTATTCAGTGATGCAACGATATTAATTAATCCCTTGAGGCCCAGAACGTAATTTCCATTGTTATTTAGGCACTATTAGACCATTTTTAGTGAATATAAGCAATATTTTATAGATATCACCTGTTTAGTATTCTTGTCAACTAGTTAATTTGGTATATTCAGCTACTTTTTGAAATGTTATGGCTCCACAACAAACAATTCTTTTATAGCAAAGGAAAGATCTGGGTGTGAAGGGGTTAAACGTAGGCAGCAAGGCGCTAGTTAAGGCTTTGATCAGTTATAAGTCTCACATCGAAACTGTATTAGAAGCATATTAAGCTCAGTTTACCTCCTCTAGCAAGCTTCCTTTGAGAGTGGCAAGACGAGTTATCCTGGAGAAGTATATGTTTTGGATCAAAGAAAGTAATCTAAATAAATTATTCGAATGGAAATGACTGATGATGGTTCTTAATAACTGCACTGACAAGTCGAGGGTATTTACAGAAGTGTGAGTCCTGCTTACAGCGGCAGCATTACATGCGCGTGTCATCAAACAGTGCAAGTTTGCCCTATATAAAGTCAAATATTGTTCTTTACAAGCATGTAGTTTACCAATGGAAAAACAGCGCGTCAAATCTTTTGAAAAATTATCTTTTTCTTCTTCATTTATTTAAACAGTTACTAAGCATACATATGGGTTAAAACGTAGTTAAATTAAGGCAGTAAGTGTCATGGATAGCTAAAGTGTCCTCGATCCGAAGGACATCTATCCTAAAGCTGTGCCTTATATCAGATCAGAATATGTACTTACGCAGAATATACAAATACACAATATTTACACATGTACAGGTCAGGTCTTATAATTTTCTGTCTGTCGCAGGCACTCGCTACACGCACTAGACATAGTGTGACGTGTACACTCACGCCTTCCGGAGCACTAAGGTGGGTGTATGCGGCACCATCTGTGGGCCGCCACCTTCACCTGCTGGGTGTTCAAGGCCCTGATGTTCACCTCAGCCGGGAAGGCATTCCAATGTTGCCGTGGCCCAGGTAAAGGCCCGCTGGCACGTCGCAGTGTGGATCCTTGGGGCTTCGAGGAGGAGATCGCCTGAGACTACAGTTCTCGTAGTGCGCTCTGACCTCCTCCACGGGACCGGAAGTGCTACGAGGTGTGACGCATGTTGTACAGAACCTGGGCCTTGTGCAGCACTGTGAGGGGACCAACCCTCCTTCGGTGCTCCAGGCTGTCTGCAGCTGGAAGCAGGGATCGTCCTGCTGCTGGCGGTGCTACTGCTGTTACTGTTGCTGTTGTTATTGTTGGTGGTGGTGTTGTTGTTGCCACTGCTGCTGCTGCCACTGTTGCCGCGGTTGACGTCTTCCCCACTGTTGGCCGTCGGCTTGGTGTATGAGGCGGTCAGCACGCCTCAGCACCTTGTCCAGCAGTGACAGGTGCATGGCACTGGGCACTGCTCATCCAGGTGAGGGGTCTGTATACACTCCATGACCTCACTTGAGCCTTGTACAGTCTCTCTCTCTCTCTCTCTCTCTCTCTCCTCTCTCTCTCTCTCTCTCTCTATATATATATATATATATATCTATCTATCTCTATCTCTATCTCTCTCTCTCTCTCTCTCTCTCTCTAGGTCAGCATTCGGGGCCAAGGCTTGGAGCATGTTGGTTTAACTAATATGGTAGAACGCAGCAAGCTTTCTTTTATAATCCGAAGCAAATACTACCTACTAGGATTGGCTTATGAATGCTTGTAGCCCTGCTGCACTCCTATATAATAATAATAATCATCATCTTATTTTCACCCAAAGGCATACAGGAAAAAAAACATGTTTGCAACAACATGCAACTATAGCTGCTGTCAATGTAACCTTGCTTTCTTTCCCCACACACAAACTCGGCCCCCCCCACCATAATCTCGACTCCAAGCACACACACACACACACACACACACACAAACGGACACACGCACGCACACGCACGCATGCACGCACGCACACACACATGCACACACACACACACATACACACACACACACACATTCACACACGCACACAAACGGTAAGACAATTAGTCTACGGTGTTAGCGGAATCTGGCAATGCGTTATCACAGAGTTTCTTCCTGTAATGTAATATTCTAAAAAGTGTTTTCAGCCCAAAACTCCCCTTCAAAATTATTCAATCGACATGGGACCGAACCGCTTACCACCTACGATTTATTTGCGAATTTTTGAGCCTATTCTTATCAAAATTGAATTTACAGTTTCGGCTACACAAAACAGACAGACAGACAGACACACGGCTACTCCTATAGTATATTAGATTTCAGGGCCTGAGCTACACTCGATTGGTCCAGTCTCCGTATCTACGGAGATTCCTCTTTGAACCAGCTAACGACATGCCTCTCAGATTTCGGTCACATACCGCAACATTTGCTGCTCAATCCTACCCTGGTCGGTCTAAGAATATGCCGAGTCAGTGACATCACTCTTTTATTGCGATTTCTAGTAAACTGTGGATTGTGGAACCGTCTCCCTTTATCTGCATGTAGTTTTCCTGTACCTATTTTCTTGAGGGGGAGAGGGAGGGGGTAGAGACGTGTGCTTAATTAAGGACTGCATAATTCGTATGATTGACGAGCATAGTGGTTGGGTTTCTGTGGTGTGCACGAGTCCTTCAGTAAGTCTGCTGCCTCCCCGTCCATCCCAGACGTGCATGGAGGCGTGGCTGAGGCCGGGGGACTCACGATACGGCCAGGACACCGTCAGCACAAAGGTGAAGTTGACAGTAAAGGGTGACATTTGAAGGCCAAAACTTAAATATTCCTTAACCCCTTGAGACCCAGAACGTAATTTCAATTGTAATTTGGCGATCACTAGACGATTTTAGTGAATATCAGCAATATTTTATAGATATGACCTATTTAGTATCCTTGTCCGCTAATCTATTTGGTATACTAAGTGACTTTTCTTAATTTTGTGGCTCGATAACAGACTATTTTCATACAACAAAGGAAGGATCTGGGCGTGAAGGGGTTAAAAAGTAATTTCAAAAATAAATTTGAGTAACTATTCAACTTGCCTTTTATTACGTGAACTTATAGTAATCACAATGGATTTTCATATGATTATACACTCATAAGTCTGTAAATATCCATTTACAAACAAATATCAATTTGAAAGGAAAATGGTCTCATGGGATACAGTACTACAATAATCAGTCATATGAATCGTCGCCCCTGTGACAACAAGGTGCTTAAGTGCAGGTAAGTTCTTTGTGACCCGGGCAGGACAGGTAATCGAATCCGTCTTGGCAAGTGTCCGGGGCAGTGGTGTCGCTGCATCGTTTGGTGTCTTCGTTGAAGTAAAAGCCTGGGTAGCAAGACGTCTCCTCGGGTAGCTCGTTTTTCACCTTGCACGCTAAGTACTTGGTGCAGTCTGAAGGGTGAGGGAAGAACCCGAGGTCAGCGCACTCTACCACTGGTGTCACTTTTCCGAAGTCACAGTTTGTTGTGCATACACCGCTTGTTTGGTTAAAGTATTGTTCCGGATCACAGGAGCCGGTCCGCACGTTCCCGCCTGGGATGCAAGAGTAGTAATAGGAACAATCGTTGGGATTCACGAAGGTGCCGAACTTGCCCTCACACGATGGCGTTTGTGGTGGACCATGAGCCTCGCAATTATTTGTGATGTTGTTGAACTTTGTCCCAAGCTGACACGCATAGGTCTCGGGGATGCCGCCGATGGAGTCACAAAATTGAAAGTAAGTACCGTTGAAAGGATCAGTGACTAGCCCCAGTTTGTTGCAGGTACAATTATCGCTTTTAACAGACGCGATTGGCAAGCAGACGGAGCCGCCGAAGAGTGGAGAGGTATCACAAACGCTGAATTCGTCACAGAAGTCAACCTTGGCGTTGCCGTTGATACAAGCAAAGGTCGAGTTACAATTGATGCAGCCGACGGCATTCTCATCGATGACACACTTGTACTTGAAGTCAGGAGCGGGAATGTTGTTCCTTGTTCCCTTTGTCACACAGTCAGGTTTTTCAGAGTGGTCAACGCATCTCCGCTTTTCAGCAGAGAAAGGATAGCCGTGGCAGTGTCCCTCCCTGGCCTGTAGTACACCCTCGCCGGTCCGCAGGCAGTCCACGTAGCTGCCACAATTTTGGGGGTGAGGGAACCTGCCTTCCTGCCGGCATGCGAGGGTTCTGTCGCCGGAAGCAGAAACACGCGCGAGAAAGATAAATATTTTAGTGAAAGAAGAAGTGGTCAGCCAATTGTGTTTTTCTTAATTGATTAGGAAAAGGCCGCTAAAAACCAATTTTATGGTGAAATATTGCAGACCGTGGTAGCATTACTTTGAAGATACCTGTATACCATAGTTTCTTTGAAAGACTCAAGAAGCCACAGCACATATTCAGACGAATAGATAAACGAAATTATGATCGAAAAATAGCAGACTGCGGCTTGTTTTTGACATATATATCTTTTCTTTGCATGGTTATATATCTAATTAGAGTAAAAAACCTTTACACATTAAGAAACAAATACACACACATACACACACACACACACACACACACACACACACACACACACACACACACACACACACACACACACATGTACACACATACACTCACACACACATACACACACACATACACACACACATACACACACACACACACACACACACACACACACAATAACTATACTCAACAACACTATAAGGCCCAGTATGGAGAAGAGAGCTTACCCTCCACACACAGCCGTCACAAGGCAGCATCCCACCTGTGGACAGAGAGGCTCGGGTGAGTATAACAGTGTACTATAATAGTGTAATAGTATAATAGTATAATAGTATAATAGTATAATAGTGTAATAGTATAATAGTGTAATAGTATAATAGTATAATTATAATTGTGTTCCAGTGGCGAATCAGTGAAGTAAAATATAGATTCCTACTACTAATAATGATTGTAATAATAATAGTTTTAATAATAATATAATAATAATTGTAATAATGATATAAATAACAATAATAATAATGCCAATAATAACAATAATAATAATTACAATAATAATTACAATAATAATAATAATAATAATAAAAGTTATAATAATAATAATAATAACAATAATAATAATATGTAAAGCCACCCAACGCATTACTTTTGAAGCAAATCTATTCCTACGGTAATATCTTGCAATAAAAAAATAAAAATTGGAGAGAGAGAGAGAGAGAGAGAGAGAGAGAGAGAGAGAGAGAGAGAGAGAGAGAGAGAGAGAGAGAGAGAGAGAGAGAGAGAGAGAGAGAGAGAGAGAGAGCGAGAGCGAGAGCGAGAGCGAGAGCGAGAGCGAGAGAGTCCTTCCTCACCACCAGATAACCAAGGGAGAGAGCCACTTTGCCAGCCATCTTTCTGAGGTGGTGGTGTAGGAAGGCAAGCTGGGGTGTCGGTGCAGGCTGGGCAGGCCGGTGTGAGAGTTAGTGGGCTCAGGCGGGTATTTATACACGGTGGGCCCTTCTTTGCAGCCGCCCCGCCCCCGCGCCTGGAGTACAGTGACGGCAAGGTGACAGTTCTCACACCCGCATGTCATCTTTTCATAACGGATTCCACCTCGATAACGATTCGGCAAGGAAAAAACAGTGCGACAGGAAAGATAGATCTATAAGTTACGTCCTAAAGCCCCAACACCCAACACCTCAGCCAATCCCGTGTCTTCGGAAGGGGGTAGTGTGGGGGCCCCATTTTCGCCAACTTTACGTGCGGCGAGTATATTATATAGATTGAAATACATGAAGGCTACTGAAGGTTTTATTCCTGAAAATGGAAGTGGTTTTGGAACTGCAAATTCATGGTCAACCAAAGACTACTGCATACAGTAGTCTTTGGGTCTACCTATATAATATTATTTTTCTCTGTCTGTCTGTCTGTCTGTCTGTCTGTCTGTCTGTCTGTCTGTCTGTCTGTCTGTCTGTCTGTCTCTCTCTCTCTATCTCTCGCTCTTATCTTTCTGCATTGAGTTTAATGAGGTATTATGACACCGCTATAGATTATTAGTCAAATAATATATGTGCAGTTACTAAATGTCTCTCGGCGTGTTGTTTGTTTTCAAGCAGCTGAAACAACACTTGTAAAACTGTGCCCAAAACAGAATTTCCATTGTAATTTGGCTACCATTAGACGATTGTAATAAATATTTGCATTATTCTATAGATATGACCTGTTTAGTATCCTTGTCCACTAGCTAATTTGGTATATTAAGCTACTTTTCGTAATTTTCTGGGGAACAACAGACGATTTTATATAACTAGGAAATAGACGTCCACAATAAAGATGTGGAACGTGTCCAAGCTCGCACAGGCTAAAGTCAACTTTTTAAATACCCTCACCTTAAATACTTCTATTACAACCTGACCAAAACCCAACCAAAACCTTCACCATCCCCTTCTTTGAAATTCTTTACTTTTAACGTAACGTAAACATTTTACAAGCCTATATGCACTCTAGCCCTTGCCCCCATTCGCAGAGTAAACATTTTACAAGCCAATATGCACTTTTAGACCTTGCCCCCATTCGTGGAGGTAAACATTTTACAAGCCAATATGCACTCTAGACCTTGCCCCCATTCGTGGAGTAAACATTTTACAAGCCATATGCACTCTAGACCTTGCCCCATTCGTGGAGATAAACTTTCTACAACCCAATATGCACTCTGCCCTTTTCCCCATTCTTTGGAAAGAACATTTTACAAGCCTATATGGACAGATTCACCAATCTTTTTAGTACCAAGAATGAATTCGGCTGAATAGGTGTCCAAGCGAGCGAAGCAAGCTTGGGCAATAAGGAAAGATCTGGGCGTGAAAGGGTTCATGCCCACTTCCGTTGGAGCGGCTGAGCGGAGATGGGTGGTGGGTGAGGGGGGCGCGGCGCCACGTCACGCCTCCCTCGCCCGGGGGGGTGGTGACCCGTGTGGTGTGCTGCTGAGGGGGTGACGGTTGTGCTGAGAGGTTTGGGTACGGTAGAATCTTTCCTGGTTTTGTGTTTCTTTGCAATTTACTTATTTATCTATATTCTTAGGAGACATGGTTGGCATAACGGGATGTCGTCACTATCGAGCTTGCACCACATGCTCTGCCTCCTCATCTTACATATCTTATTTTACGTGTGCCTCGCCGCAGGTATTCCTACAGATTCCTGGTGTGGCGGTGATTTTTGACACAGAAAACAGCGACGATTAAATGCTTGCATGCCAAACAACACCCTGTCTTTATGACATTTTTGTTCTATGCAAGAATGGAATTTTCTGAAGTTGGTGAGGGCGGAGAATTTGTGGATATTCTCCAACCTCAACAACTTCAGAAAATTCCATTCTTGCATAGAAAAAAAAAAGTCATAAAAGGATTGATGTTTAGAAACGTAAATAAAGAGGAGCTGCCGTCTAAGCCTTCAAACTGTAGCTCCACAACTTTACCTTCCTGTCTGTCTATTTCTTTATCCACAAAAATAAAGGAAGGTTTTTCTAACCTTTGTAAAAAATTTACATTTTCTTCATAGCTGTATGTGGATCCTTTCAGGCCCCCTATAATCTTCTCAAATTTAATTTATCCTTAATTCGTATAACAGTTCTTGCAAAAATTTTATCGGCAGTGACAGTTTGGCATTTATCTCCAATTTTCGAAAAATTTACTACGACGTCTGTCTTATTTTTTAATTACATGGCGGCCACCCAAAAACCCTAGTGAAGGAATGCAAAACAGTGTTTTGTGGTAGTTTGTTATTGTTTATGTTTTCTTTCATAAACAATCGCACTCTATTCATTGTTTTCCCTATTTTAGGGCCGAAAAATTTTTCCTTATATTCTTTTTCAGTCATTTGACAGCCGACCATCCCACCAGCAAGGCCTACATCAAGCTTCCGTGCAGCTGTTACTGAAAAGCTTATTTTTGATGTGGATATATTTTCTTAAGTGAGAACAGATAATAACATATTCCCTCTAAGGCGTTAAAAACTTCCGATATCCATCTCTGACATACACGAGACTGTATCTATCTAAATAATAGATGGGTAATGGGTGAGTGAATGGGTGGGGTGATGGTATGGTGTGGGGTGATGGGTGATGAAGGGTGGGGGGTGATGGGTTGGGGTGATGGGTGATGGGGAGGACTAGGTGGGGGTAATGGTAATGGTAAATATAGAAAGTGTTTTCTGTCTGCCCTTGTCTGCCTGTTGTGTGTGTGTGTGTCTGGTATAGGTTCCCCCCCGTGGCGAAACCCCTTTATATGCCTTTTTAAACGGGTTGACCAGGGAAGGTTTTAAGCCCAATTATGAGATGATCCGACCATTTTTTTGTTTTTTTTTTAGAAAGCCTATTAGCGATAATTGTGAAAAAATTTGGGTTGCGAGAATTGAGGAAACCTTGATGTAGGTGATGTAATGGGAGTGAATGGTGGGTGATGGGTAATGGGTGTGGTGAGTGAATGGGTGGGGGTGATGGGTTGGGGGTGATGGGTTTGAATGGGTGAGGAATAGGTGGGGGGTGATGGGTAATGGTAATATAAGCGAAGTGGGGCTGTCTGTTGTTTGTGTGGTGTGTGTGTGGTGTGTGTTTGTTTTGGTTGTGTGGTGTGTGTTGTGTGTGTGTGTGTGTGTGTTTTGTGTGTGTGTGTGTGTCTGGTATAGTGTTCCGCCCCCCGTGGCGCAATCACCTCATATGGCACTTTTTTGGGAACCGGGTTGACCAGGGGAAAGGGTTTTTTAAGCCCAATTATGAGATGATCCGATCACTTTTATTTTTTATTTTTTAGCAGCCTATTAGCGATAATTGTGAAAAAAAGTGGGTTGCGAGAATTGAGGAAACCTTGATGTAGGGTGATGGGTATGGGTGAGTGAAGGGGGGTGATGGGTAATGGTGTGGGTGTGGGTGAGTGAATGGGTGGGGGGTGATGGGTTGGGGGTGAGGGTGTGGGAGGGAATTGGTGGGGGGTATGGGGAATGGGTGATGAATGGGTGTGTGGTGATGGGTTGGTGAGTGATGGGTGGGGTGATGGGTAATGGTGAGTAATGGGTGGGGGTGTGGGTTATGGGTGAGTGAATGGGTGGGGGAATACATACATTTCTCCTCCATGATTCAGGAAAGTTAGAAGGGGCTATCTGAGGATCCGTGTTGGTGGGCGAAGGCCACCAAACACAGTTGTGGGGCCCAAAGGGCCCCCCACCAATAGCCTCCGCAGGAGCTAGCCAAAAGTCCGCCGGAGGGGGGCTTTGCGGCAGTAATAATATAAACCCGAGAAAAAAATAACCATGAAAATAGATAAATGTAAACTAAAATGTCTGCAGCAAACATTCTTTATTGATTTTCTACTGGAAATCCACGAAGGAAATTTTCCATCGTACCTTTTCCTGAGTCCAATAATGGTAATACTCCTCTTTTCCCTACATTTGGGTAAAATACAGGAACTTCTTCTGTCTACGCAAAGGGAATAAGCTTCTTATGTACGAGTATAGGAAGTTACACACATATAACAATAAGATAAATTGTATCCTCTGCGCGCAAAATTTCCTCTTTCCTGCTGGCGAGTTGCTATTTCTAATTCTTCATCCCACCTAAAAGGCAAACTGTGCAGTATTGTATTTTCCTCTTCCTCGCTTTGCCTTGAACTCTTGAACTCATTTCCTTCGTTATTTCTGTGGGGAATACTCTTGTTATACATTACTTGCATTTTTTTAATAATTCTAGACCATTAATCAAATGCTCATAAATTTGGTAGTTAATCAACATTTCTGCCTCTTTTTATTCTTCTGACCAGGCAGTTGTATCCTTCGAGACCTTCTCATTTTTTCCTCCCCAAAGACTCCCTCCAACGCATCTAAATAATTATTGCACCTGTACAGCTGTAGGTCACAGGTCACAGGTCACGTGTAGGTCATTTCAAAATATTATTTTGCCTTATCTTTTGAGAGGCGTCAGGAAGCCCTTATTTCATCCGTGACAGTGATATGGATATTCTTCAACACATCTCACCGATCCCCCCAAGAAAAATATATATATTTGCCTGAAATGTAAGGTAAGATTAAGTAAGACGATCTCCCAGACCCTCCATGTTACCAAGAGGAAATCAGTTCCGTAATCATTCGACAAGAAATCAAAATGGCGAAAAAGGAGTCACTTATATTTTAGCACTCTCATAACATTCGTCACACATACAAAACAAAAACAAAAAAATAGATAATAATAATAATAATAATAATAATACAAGGGTGCTATGTTGCATGGGGTGCAACAACGATCTGCCCCCACTCAATCACCCTAACTAACAGCACCACTAATCACCATCAACCAGTAAATCAGTTCATGCCATGATAAAACACATACACGCGTCTTAGCTGAGGATCTTCCATACTGAGTTATTGAAAGGAGGAATTCTGACAGCATTCCATAAAACAATATTTAGTCATTACATATTACGTCGAAACTCAATAACCTTGACCCCTTCACGCTCAGATCTTTCCTTTGCTATAATAAATCGTATGTTGTTAGCCATAAAAATTACGAAAAGTATCTTAATATTCCAAATTAGTTAGTCGACAAGTGTCAGTCAGTAATCACTTCTACCATATATAATAACTTGCATTACTATTAATATTGAATTACAACTATAATTACACAATTGTAGCAAGTATTATATATGGTAGACGTGATTACTGACTGACACATGGATACTCAACAGGTCATATCAATAAAATAATGCTTATAGTCAGTAAAAATCGTCTAATGGTAGCTAAATTACAATGGAAATTACGTTCTGGGCCTCAAGGGGTAAATAATCACCTGGTCTGCGATACTCTCCTTCTGCCCAAACGGATACACGAGCACATCGACTGCTATCAGGATTACGACACAGCTTAGCGATAACAAGGACAATGGCATTTCCCTTCCCTTTATCAAGTCGCCGCCGCCGCCTCGCCCCTCACCCCCTGCCCCGCCCCTCGCCCCCTTGACACTCGTCCCGCTAACCCGCTACGTGAAGGGCCGCGCCGTTACTTTATTGCCCCGCCAGACATAACGCGATAATTTTCACAGCTTAATGTCTATTACAAAATATATTAAGTGCCGCTTCCAATAAAGATAAGACGGTACAAGAGATTTCCGATGATAGCAAGGATTATTAAGGGTTACATAATGTTATTGCCGAGCAAGGATTAACGATATCATGTACAAATACTCGGGGATTTCTGGATTAGGCATGAGTAGGCAGGAACCTACGTTTGGTGAAGAGGAGGCGGATGAATCCCACCTCATGTGACTCATGCATCTCAGACTCACGAGAACATGTCATGAAAATAATCAACATATTAATAAATAGATAAATAATTGAGTAATAAGATGAATAAATAAAATAAATCATGAATAACAAATAATAATGTAATTTTAAAGTTTGAATGGAGTCAATAATATCTGAAGATGAAGCCACGGCAAGAAGTCGTGAAGCAAATGGCACTTAACTGCTTCACGCCCAGATCTTTCCTTTGCTCTATGAAAATCGTCTGTTGTTACCCATACAATTACGAAAAGTTACTTAATATACCAAAAAAGCCAGTGGACAAAGGTATTAAACAGGTCATGTCTAAAGAATATTGCTTATAATTAATTAAAAAAGTCAAATGATGGCCTAATTACAATGGAAATTACGTTCTGGGCCTCAAGCGGTTAACTACTTCAAACTGCCGCAATCCATCTGTTCCTGGTACCATCTGCTAAATATATATTGCCCACATGTATATATTATCTTTTATTTGCTTTAGTACTTAAGTGAATTTCCTCCTGTTTGTATATTATGTTGTGTTTTTACTGTATGCCGTCGGGTAAAAATACAATTATTATTATCATTATCTTTAAATGTTTGGCTACATCCACAATAAAATTGATGTGAAGCATTTTTTTCTCCTTCAAATTTTATAATATTTCCAGCTAATTTTGTTTATTTTAAGTGGGTTTTGTTTAAAACCTGCCAAAATAGGACAAAATTTCCCCAAAGGGTTTTTTTCATTTTTTTTTTTACAATCTTAAATATAGCTGCCCGCTTTCATTGTTGCAGTTTTGGGAATTTTTTGTTTTTTTTGATCCCCTCCCTTTTCATTTTTCCCCTTTGCGACAATTACTTTTTTCCCATCTTTTTCATAACAAAAGTTCCCCTTGTACAGAACACCCAAAAATACCAATCCCTTCCTTCAAAAGTTTTCCCCCACTGGGAACAAAAAAAAAATTTTTACTAGAACATCTGTTTCCCAAAATCAAAACCGAGTCATATCAGTTTTTTGAAAACCATGCCGCGTTCAGAAATTTCAGATTTAAAGACCTAGACGTACGGGGTTATAAAAAAGGAATCCCAAGGGAAACACAAACACAACAGACCGTGGGTTCCTTCCCAAGACTGTTTTTTTTAATTTATACACACTAATAGATAAAAAAGAGAAAAAGGGAAAATAGGAAGTAGAAGGCTCTCCTCACCCCCCCCACCCCTTTTTTTCCAAAGGCGGGCCCCGGAAAATTTAAGTGATCCCATGCAAATAAGAAAAACTGCAGGGGAATTTGTGGGGAAAAATTTTGAAAAAGCTGTAATCTATGGCAAATACAAACTAGTTTGGGGGGGGTAGGTTTGGTGCTTGATGAGTAGGTTTTTTAAAGGTGTGTTTTTGAAATTTGGTTTTTGGGAACACCAGGGTGGAGGCCCCCCCCCCCAGGGGGGGTCGGCGCCTTGCCTGGCGCTTTTTTGGGGAGGCAGCAGAAAATCAGGCCCAGCTCCGTTCAATCCACTGCGGATTGTGTACTTTCCATGAAAAAAACCGCCGTAAAATTAAATTTGCCTCCTGCAGAAGGGCCCCGGGGCCTTAAATCCCGATGGTGGCACTAACGGGCAGGCCCCTTTAACGGGAACCCAAAAACCCGTCAAAAGGTTCGGGAGTGTATGGAAACCTTTTAACTCGGGGCTACCCTGGGGTGTGTTAGGGGTTTAAAATGTAGTTTTTGGTGTGGGCCCTCGTGGGGAAAGTTCAGGGGTGGTGCGGACCCTTTGGCTGGCGCTTTTTTGGGGAGGCACATCAATCGGGCCCCAGCCCCGGGGGGGGGTTTTCCAATCCACTGCGGTAGTGCATTTTCCAAGTGGGGACGCCGTGCACTTCAATGCCCCCTAAAGCAGTGACCCCTGGTAATAAATCCCATGGTGGTCACTAACTGACAGGGAAACCCTTACCCCCCACAGCCCTTTCCACAGGTCAAAATTTGGGAGTAGGGGAACCGTTTACTCGGGGCTTTCTGGACGTGGGGGAGGGGTTTTTGTAGACGCGACTCGCAATCTTTTTTACCCCAATGGAGTAAGTTTCAAAGGCCCGCGAGATAAATTTATTTTTCCGGGAGAAAAAACCAGTGACAACCGGGGATTGATAGAAATATTTATCGAGGCGACTTTTAAATGTTTTTCTTTTGTATTTGATTTTTATACGTCTGCGGCAAGCCCTTTCCCCATACTTTTAAAACAGGGTTTTGTAAAGGGGAAGTATATTTTTTTGGGTCTTTTGGGGTTACAAACCTTTTCCCTGCTTTTTTAAACCCCGTTGTTTCAAAAAAAGGTTGAGTTTGCCCGGTCAAAAGGGGGGTGAAAAGTTTTTCTGGGCCCCGTTCGTAAATCCGTTGAAGATTTTAAAACTTCGAGGGAGGTCACCTTTTTATCCTTCGTTTTGTTGGGGGTGGGAATAAGTTAATTTCTTTGAGCCGATTTTGTACGATTTTTTTTCGCAATCTAGGTTCTTTTTGGTTACTCTGCGCTGTTTTTTTTTTCTAGTTTATCTATGCCCTTTTTTTATAATAAGGTGACCAGAACTGCAACAATATTCTAGTGGGGGCGAACAAGGGGAGTTAAAAAGAGTGAGTAAAATTTTTTTCAGATTTAAACGGGAAATTTTTGCCCCAAAAAAAGGCCAAAACCAAATTTTTAAATGTTCGGGTTTTTAAAAAACCTCTAAAATTTTGGGGTTATTCGGTTTGAGATCTTTTCGAGTTAAGGAAACGCCTAAATCTTTTTCTTTATCAACCTTGTTAGTTGGAAAAATGGGTTTCACCCACGTAACTTTTTTTTGGGGGTTTGTTATTCCCATATTTAGTCCCATGGCATTTGTAAAGGGTTGAAATTCTTTTGCCAGGGTTTTTGACCTTTCCTGTTAGCGTTTTTAAAGTCGTTTTGTATGATTTGGCCCCGTTTGAGATTTTGTAGGGGGCTATGTTTTTTGTTTTCGTGCTCAGAAAATTTTGGGGGGGATAGCCCTTGCTTTGGGTTTCCCCCTCCCCTTTGGCCTTTTTTGGATTTAAGAACAGGGATGGGGCCCGGGGAAAAACTGCCCCGGGAGGAACCCCCACTATTTACACTGGGTCCAGTCAAAGAATTTTAATTTATTCCCACCCTTTGGTTTTAGATTTTGCAACCCCCACCCCTATCCAATTTGAAAGGCCTGTTTTTACCATGAGCTTTTATTTTGCAAATAGACGCTTGAGGAACTTTGCGAACGCTTTTGAAAATCGAGGAAAAAATACGTCTACTGCCCCTCGGTTGTCGTACTTTTTGAATAAAAACTATTGTAAAAATAAAGGGAAGGTTTGAGAGGCATGACTTTTATTTTTTGAACCCCCATGCTGCGGAGTTTTGATTATGTCTTTTCTTCTAAGAATTTTAAAACAAATTTTTTTCTCTTTAATTGGATTCCATTAATTTTCCGGCAACTGAGGTTAAACTGTTGGGGAAAGTTTCCGGGGGGCGGGCGACTTGTTTCCCTTTTTTTAAATAGGGGTGCCTTTTGCTATTTTCCATTGGCCCCCCCGGTTATTTTCCCGGGGGAGTAAAAAGCTTATTAAATGAATGGAAAGGGTTTTACTATTTCGTTTTTTGGGTTTTTTTTTTTTAAATATGCGGGGGCGAAATTTTATCAGGCCCAGGAGCTTTTGGTTTATCTTCATTTTTATTTTTCGCAGAAAAAGGGGCACATTCCTAAAAGGGTTTTAAGGGGAGCGGAGGAACCCCCTTTTGTGTTCTGGGTTTTGGGGGATGGGTTTTTTTTGGGGGGGCTTTGTTTTCCCTGTAAAGGGACTGAGAAAAAAAAGTTTTTTTAAGAAGAATCCGCCATAGATACTTCATTTTTTTGGGGGTTCGCCTTTTTCCTTTCCCCCGGTCCTAGGGTTTGGCCCGGCAATACTTTTTTCCTTTTTAAACCCATAGCTTTTAAATTCTTTGGGGGTTGAATTTGCTCTTTCGGCAAAAAGTATTCAAAATTTTTTCTTGCTCTGTTTAAATGATTTTTTCGTTTTTTCTTTCTAATTCTGGGGGTATCGCGTTGTCTTCTTTTTGGGGGTTTCTATGTGTTTTTCATATGCAACGCTTTTAAGCTGCAATGGCGGCCCTTTGATTTGGGCGGGCCCACCTTTTCGGTTTAATGTTTTGAAAAGATCCCTTCTTTTGGGGCATGGGGGGAATTTGGGGGCTTGTATTTGCTAATTTAAAGGGCTTCCCGGTGTTTAAAAAAAGCTAAGGCTACATTTATGTCGTTTTTTTGGGAGATAACATTTCCAATGGGTGTTCTTTAAAAGATTCTTTTTATTTTTTCTGAATTTGGGGCCCTTTGATAATCAAGAACTTTTTCTTTCCCCTTCGACTTCGCTTGTTTTATGATTTTTTAATCTAAAAGAAATCGCCCGGTTGGTCACAGCAAAAAAATTGGGATCCGACTTTTTAATTTTACGGGACAAGTTTTTTCGCTAGTTGGGGAAAATAAGATCTAAAATTTTTTTTCGCCTCTCGTTGGTTAAATTCCACGTGTTGGTTTTAAAGAACCTTTTTTGGAGTTTGAATAGAGAGGGTCCCCGAAGTTTGTAACCCGGCCCCCCCCAAACTAGAAAAGGGAATTTTAAAAAAATCACCGAATATTACGCTTTTCGTTCTGAGAACAAATTTTCCAATATTTTTTTCATAGAGTTCTTGGGGCATTTGGATTTTTTGGGAGCGGGAGGTGGGATAAACAAGGCCAATTCCCTATTTTTTTGGGAATGCCCAATTTTGAACGAAAATTACATTACGGGGTTTTTTCAGTTTCGTTTTTTTAGATAACAAGGGGATAAAGGCGGGGGAACCTTTATTTTATAATAATACACCCCTCTGCTCTTCGTAGTTTTTCCTAAACTTAAAAAAGTTATCCCCCTTTTATGGGAAAATTCACCCAAAAAAAACCCTCTTTTTTGTCGTATCTACCCAATGACTCTGAAATTCCGATGATGTCGTAGGGTTCTAAATAAACTATTTCCCTCAAATCAAATTTAAAATTTGTTTCGTAACTACGGGGATTAAGTAACAAGCCCTTTTAAAATTGGGATGGGGAGTTGGGGCTTTTTCGGGAACTAAAATTTTGGGGCTTTATGAAACGAAAACTTATATTGGGGGGAAATAACTTTTGGTTGTTGTCGGGAAACCCCTTAAAGCTTTGGGGGGTTTTTTTATTTGTAGTTAGTTTACCGCGTCATTTAGTACCTAAACCGGGGTTCGTGCCCAAAACCCCCTGAAAATTTTAAAGGGGGGACCCCGTTTTTGGGAAAAGAATCGGTTGGTTTTTTTTAAAAAAAGGTCCCCTAAGTTTATAAATTCAACTCCTTTTCTTTACAAGGGTTTGCGAGAAAGATTTTTTTGTGTGCTGAAAGGGCCTTTGGGTTTAGGGAAACGTTGTAGGAGTTGGGGGGACAAGTAGTCTTTTAAAGCTTTAAAGATGTCTGGGTTTCAATGAAAAAACAAAACTACCCCCCTCTTCTATATGGCGGTAGTGTGTGTAAAAACCCCTTTAAAACCCTCAAGTGTTCCCTGTTGGGCCAAAAGATATGATGGGTGTTGGGCATTTCAATTTGGGAAACAAAGCAGGGCGCAGTTTACTAGTCTCCAAAAATTTAGTTCCTTGCCCACGAAAAAAAATACGAGGGAAAAGGGGGTTTGTAAGTTGAAAAGTAAAAAATACCAGTCAAGGGAGACCTTCCCCCGACTTTTAAATTTTTTTTCATGAGAGGAGTGACAAAAAACACCTCCTGGGAAATTTAGTAAATTGGGTTTACCCCCCCTTTCTTTATTTCTTACTGTCTTCTTATAGGAAAATGGGAAAATGGCAGGTTTGTTTAAAACTTTTTTTTTCTCCTGGCCCCGGGCCCTTTTGGGTTTAAAAAAAAGAAGAAAAAAAAAAGAAAAAAAGACTTATAAACCGGGTGAAACTTGTAGTGATTCTGATTAAAGGGAAATCAAATTAAATTTAGTCGATCCTAAGAAAAAGGATAGACTAAACATGAGTTCCCCCAAAAAAATTCGATCAAAAACCCCTTTCCGCGACAGGGGTACGGAAAGGAAAAGTGACGTATTCAACAAGAACGAAACCGGGAGCAAGGGTATTTTAAATGGGTGCAAAAATTAATTAATCCCTTGAGGCCCCGAACGTAATTTTCCCTTTTTATTGGCACATAGCCAAATTTTTTTGTGAATATAAGCAATAAATTTTTTAGATTGACTTTTTTAGTATTCTTGTCCCCTAGTTTAATTTTTTTATATTCAGCTACTTTTTGAAATGTTTTGGCTCCACAACAAACAATTCTTTTATACAAAGGAAAGTCTGGGTTGGGGAAGGGGTTAAACGTAGGAAACCAAAGGGGCTAAAATTTAAAGGGTTTTAATTAAATTTTTAAATTCTCACATCGAAACCGTATTTTGAAGCATATTAAGTTAAATTTACCTCCCCCAGCAAACTTCCCTTTGAGTGTGGGGAGGAAAGAGTTATCCTGGAGAAGTATATGTTTTTTGGGTCAAAAGAAAGTAATCTAAAAAAATTATTCGAATGGAAAATAACTGATGGTTCTTAATAAACTGCATTGAGAAGTCCCCAGGTAATTTTCAGAGGTGTGAGCCCGCTTACGCGGGGAGCAATTTCATGCGGTGTCCTCAAAAGTGCAAGTTTGCCCTATATTTAAAGTCAAATATTTTTCTTTTTCAAGCTGTAGTTTAAAAAATGGAAAAAAAACCCCGCGGTTAAAAATTTTTTTAAAAATTTTCTTTTTTTTTTTTTTTATTTAAAACAGTTACTAAGCATACAATTAAAGGGTTAAAACCCTAGTTAAATAAAGGGAGTAAATTTTCAAAGGACAGCTTTTAAAATGCCCCCCGGGTCCGAAGGGGCCCTCTATCCTAAACTGTTGCCCCCTTTTCAGATCAGAAATATGTACTTACAAAAATATAAAATACCAATATTTTCAAATTTTTAGGTCAGGTCTTAAAAAGTTTCTTTTCTGTCGCAGGCCCTCGCTACAAGGACAACTAGACAAAGTGGAACGTGTACACTCCCCCTTCCCGGGGCAAATACAAAGGGGGGTGTAGCGGCCCATCTGTGGGGAACAACCCCTTCACCTGTGGGGGGATTTAAGGCCCCGACTTCAAAATCAGCCGTGAAAGGGACTAAGTTTTCCGTGGCCCCGGTAAAAAGGGCCCCCCGGGGATTGCGGGGTTGGGATCCTCGGGGCTTCGAGGAAAAGGGGAAAGCCTAGATAAGTTCCCCGTGTAGTGCGCTCTGGGCCTTTTCCCCCACGGGACCGGGAAGTGTACGAGGTGTGACGATTTTTACGAACCTGGGGCCCTTTTGCAAACATGTGAGGGGGAAACCAAAAAACCCTTTCCCTTTGGGTGCTCCCCGGCTGTCTGCAGCGGAAGCAGGGAAACTTCCTGCTGCTGGCGGGTGCTAATGCGTTACTGTTGCTGTTTTTTTTGTTTGGGGGTTTTGGGTTTTTTGTTGCCCCCCTGCTGTGCTTTTTCCCCCTTTCCGCGGTGACGTCTTCCCCCTGTTGGGGCCCTCGGCTTGGTTTTAGGGGGCGGTCAGCACGCCTCACACCCTTTTTCCAACAGTGACAGGTTTATTTGGGACCGGGGGACTGCTCCTCCAGGGGAGGGGGCTGTATACAATCCATGACCTCACTTGAGCCTTTTACAGTCTCTCTCTCTCTCCTCCATCTCTCTCTCCCTCTTCTCCTCCTCTCTCTCCTCTCTTCCCCTTTCTCTCTCTCTCTTTTCCCCCTTTTCTCCCTTTTCTTGCCTCTAGGGCAGCATTCGGGGGGGCCCAAAACCCTTTGGGGCATGTTGGTTTTTAAATAATAGGTAGAAAAGCAGCGAGCTTTTTTTATTTAAATTTGGAAGCAAAAAAACTACCTACTAGGATTGGATTTTGAAGGCCCTTTTAGCCCCCCTGGGACCCCCTATATAATAATAATAATCATAAAACTTATTTTCACCCAAAGGGGATACAGGAAAAAAAAAGGGTTTGCAAAAACATGCAACCATAGCTGCGGGCATGGAAACCCTTTCTTCCCTTTTCCCCCCACACAAACAAAACTCACCACATGTGCACAAAAAACCAACACCCCACATGTGCACACACACACCTTTTTTCACACCCCACCCCACACACACCCCCCCACACACACACACACACACACACACCACAAAACACAACACACACACACCCCCACAAATTAAAAACGCGCACACAAAATAAACCCCAAAAAACCAAAAACAAAGAAAAACCCAAAACGCGAAAAAAAGGAGAAAAGGAGAAAATAAAAGTAAAGAAAAGGGATCAGTGGGGAAAGCCACGGGGGGAAATGAGGCTGGGGAAAGGAACCCCGGGAACAAACCAGCCAAAGGGGGAACAAAAGGGAAAAACCCGAGGGAGGGAGGCAGGGAGGAGGGAGGCTGCCCCCCTCTTTTCCCTATTATAGTCCCGGTTTGAAATAAAAAACAGGCTATTAGGAAAACCCCCCAAATTCCCTAGCCTACCCTTCCTTTTTCTTAAATTTTCCCGGGATAAACTCACAAGGGGTGGGAGAAAAAGGAGAGAGCTGGAGATAGAAACCCACAGCGGAATAAAGATGAAAGCGAGGAATGAGAGAGATGAAAGCGAGTAGGGAGGAGAGATGAAAGGGCGAGTACAGAAGTAAAGATGACAGCTAGATATATTGAAGGGGGCGGCAGGAATTACGCGCAGCTTGCCAAGACTTATTAGCAGATAAAAATGGTTGTGTAGCGGGACAGAGGGGAAGGTGGCGTGATGAGGCAAAGGGTCACCGAGGGAGTGCTTGAAAGAACCGAAGACTTTGTGCTTGTGGTTGACGGTCAAGGAACTAGACAGACATCCACATCAATAAACGCACGCACGCACGCACGCACGCACGCACGCACGCACGCACGCACGCACGCACGCACGCACGCACGCACGCACGCACACACGCACACACGCACACACGCACACACACACACACACACACACACACACACACACTCACTTACACACACATTCACACACACAAACCATGAAAGATGCAAAATGCAAAAGATTGGCATGCAAATTTCGTCTGAAGGAAAAATTAGAAAAGAAAAGTTAGTCTCCCACCTTGTTTAGTGTCTTTCTAAGGCATTCATGCTCCCTCACATCCATCCCATTTGTACACATTCATACACACACACATACACACACACACACACACAAACACACACACACACACACACACACACACACACACACACACACACACACACACACACACACACACACACGCGCACAAAATGACAACCTTATCTCTGTAATCTATATATTCGCCTTACAATCCTTCTCAGGGACATACTATATTGCAGTCCTTTTTGCTTTTCCTCCTCTTTCTTCCCACGCCCCCCGAGGCCATCAAGCACGACACACAATTCCACATTTCCAAACTTCATCGTCTGGCCTGTTTAGTTGTGCTTAGGTAAATTTGTCTTCAAAAGATTGCGTGCAACGAACTCTCACGCCGCAGCTAGGGAGAGAAAGCTACTGGTGTCTGCAATACTGTGACCTTTGATGGGTGTGAGTATCGACGACTGCTTGACACGAGCTGATCTGAATGTTTGAACGGCAAACCAACCCCGATGAAACTTGTGACGATGGGACCCTGTGAGGCAAGCTAGTATAGTATAGTTTTTCATTCAATCTCTTTCTCTCTCTCTCTCTCTCTCTCTCTCTCTCTCTCTCTCTCTCTCTCTCTCTCTCTCTCTCTCTCTCTCTCTCTCTCAGACACACACTGCGACCACTATTATCATTGTTATTGTTATTAATTATATTAATGATATACTACTATCCTTAGTACTACTACTACTACTACTACTGCTCCTCCAGTAGCAGTAGTGATGCATAGCAGTAGTAATGATAGTGAAAATAACACATATGGTAGTAGTAGTAGTGGTAGTGGTGGTGGTAGTAGTACTGCTAGTATCAATCATTGGCGGCATACGCCGGGGGGCGCGTCGCCTCGCCCACCCTACGATGCCACTCCCGGGGGTCACCACGTGCGAGTTCCCATGCAGGCTCCTTTCCCATACCAAGCAACTCTCGACAAGAAACATCAACTTGCCCCAGCCACGAGCCTTGTGGGCGCTCCCTTGGCCTCCTCCACGCCGGATTGTCTCCTACAGATACAACCCGATGGGAAGGATCGGTTTCAGGGTAGCGTGCCACATGCCCATATAGCCGAAGTTGGCGCTGACGGACTATGCAGGTAATAGGCCTCGATTCAGTCTCACGGTGCAATCGCTGATTTGACACGTACTCATCCCAGCGATACCCCATGATTCTGCAAAGACACTTATTACCAAAGGCATTGATTCGTCTCTTCAAGTCACTATTTAGTGTCCATGTCTCACAACCATAGAGTAAGACAGGGATCACAAGCGACTTGCAGATCCGGATCTTTGTCCTTCTGCACAGGTACCGACAATGCCAAATACTCCCGCTGAGCGAGTCCATAACACCGTGGGCTATGCCAATCCGCCGTAAGACTTCTTGACGTGACCCGCCGTCATTATGGACTGCGCTACCAAGGTATGTAAAACTTTCCAAGATCTCAATGTCCTCGCCACACGCATGAACAGACTGTACTGCTTCATCTAGTAAGTCTCCAAACACCTGGACCTTGGTCTTGAGCCAGGGGGACCTCAAGTCCAAAGGCTTTGCCTCCTCGTGCAGCGCCTCGAGAGCCATCACCAGGACCTCCAGCGACTCAGCAAAGATTACTGCATCATCGGCAAAAACAAGATCAGTGATCTTGGTGTTGCCGACGGATGCTCCACAATCACTTTGATCTACAACCTTATCCAATACCCAGTCCATACAAGCGTTGAAAAGTGATGGGGCAAGGACGCACCCTTGCCTCACTCCTGTATTCACAGGGAAGAACCTGGATACACCTGCCCCACACTTCACAGCACTCTCAGTCCCAGAAGTACTGCTAGTAGTAGTAGTAAAAGTAGTATACAGTAGCAATAATAAAAGCAGCAAAAGTTAGATTGAAACCTGATGGATTTCTACAAAGCAATCAATGTTAAGTCTTGATGTGCCTTGGTATTGAAATACTTTCAGCATTTCAAAATCTAAATGACAGTGTGCCGCTCGCGACCGAAATTGTTCATCTCAGACACACACACACACACACACACACACACACACACACATACGTAGCGCATACACTTTTTTTTATCATTATTCGTGGAACGTCAATGGATGTTCCGCTGTGCCTTATACAGCAAGCCCGTCAACACTCTTGCATTTCCCTCTGACATTAGCACCGTGTTAGTCCCCTGTCGCCTGCCTCTTGGTCTTCTTTATGACAGCTGCAGCCAGCAACACAACGGTACTTCAAGTTGTGATGGACAAACAGACGAAAATGAGTGTTCCAGGGATGAGAATATGGACGAAAATGAGTGTTCTGACGATGTGTGGACTAACGAAAATTAGTAGTCGTAGTAGAAAATTAGTATTAGTAAAATTAGTTGGGTGGATGAACGAAAATGAGTGTTCCAGCGATAGGAGGAGTGGCGAAAATGAGTGTTCCAGCGATAGGAGGAGTGGCGAAAATTAGTGTTCCAGCGATGGGAGGAGTGGCGAAAATGAATGTTCCAACGATGGGAGGAGTGGCGAAAATGAATGTTCCAGCGATGGGAGGAGTGGCGAAAATGAGTGTTCCAGCGATAGGAGGAGTGGCGAAAATTAGTGTTCCAGCGATGGGAGGAGTGGCGAAAATGAATGTTCCAACGATGGGAGGAGTGGCGAAAATGAATGTTCCAGCGATGGGAGGAGTGGCGAGAATGAATGTTCCAACGATGGGAGGAGTGGCGAAAATGAATGTTCCAGCGATGGGAGGAGTGGCGAGAATTAGTGTTCCAGCGATGGGAGGAGTGGCGAAAATTAATGTTCCAGCGATGGGAGGAGTGGCGAGAATTAGTATTCCAGCGATGGGAGGAGTGGCGAAAATTAGTGTTGCAGCGATGGGAGGAGTGGCGAAAATTAGTGTTGCAGCGATGGGAGGAGTGGCGAGAATTAGTATTCAAGCGATGGGAGGAGTGGCGAAAATTAGTGTTGCAGCGATGGGAGGAGTGGCGAGAATTAGTGTTCCAGCGATGGGAGGAGTGGCGAAAATGAATGTTCCAGCGATGGAGGAGTGGCGAAAATTAGTGTTGCAGCGATGGGAGGAGTGGCGAAAATTAGTGTTCCAGCGATGGGAGGAGTGGCGAAAATGAATGTTCCAGCGATGGGAGGAGTGGCGAAAATTAGTGTTCCAGCGATGGGAGGAGTGGCGAAAATGAGTGTTCCAGCGATGGGAGGAGTGGCGAAAATGAGTGTTCCAGGAATAGGAGGAGTGGCGAAAATGAATGTTCCAGCGATGGGAGGAGTGGCGAAAATGAATGTTCCAGCGATGGGAGGAGTGGCGAAAATTAGTGTTTCAGCGATGGGAGGAGTGGCGAAAATGAGTGTTCCAGGAATAGGAGGAGTGGCGAAAATGAATGTTCCAGCGATGGGAGGAGTGGCGAAAATGAATGTTCCAGCGATGGGAGGAGTGGCGAAAATGAATGTTCCAGCGATGGGAGGAGTGGCGAAAATTAGTGTTCCAGTGATGGGAGGAGTGACGAGAATTAGTGTTCCAGCGATGGGAGGAGTGGCGAAAATGAGTGTTCCAGGAATAGGAGGACGAACAAAAATGAGTTCCAGAAATGTGTGAACAGGTCAAAGTGAGTGTATCAGTGCTTGAAGATGAGTTTCATGTTATCTGAATATTATTGTGAACAGCATGCAATGTTAGACATGAGTAATCGATCAGCTGTATAGATATTAGTGTTTTTAATCATAATAGATCAACAATTTGTATGTCATGTGTATGGATGGTTGATTATCTCATGTTTGTAGCTGTGTAACTATCCATTCCATGCAATTCTTCATTCAGGTGAAACGTAAATTATGAATCGACAATGAAACTTATGTTATAGCAATCTGCCTTTGAAGTTTCTGCCTTCGAGGGAAAAAATAACACTTATAAAACAATACACAACAAAGCATGGATAAAAAAAGAACCTGTCTGTCAAAAAGCAAGGCATAAAAAAAAAAATGCGGGGACACCTTTGAGCGATGATAAAAACAGACAACAAAAAGCATTTCAACCGACATAAAAGACTATTTTTGGGGCTGTCATCAAAGAGACCCTTTTTGACTCTTCTCTTCAAAAGCTACTGAGAGAGAGAGAGAGAGAGAGAGAGAGAGAGAGAGAGAGAGAGAGAGAGAGAGAGAGAGAGAGAGAGAGAGAGAGAGAGAGAGAGAGAGAGAGAGAGAGAGAAGAGAGAGGAGAGACGAGAGAGAGAGAGAGAGAGAGAGAGAGAGAGAGAGAGAGAGAGAAACAAAGAAAGAAAGACAGAAAGAAAGAAAGAGAGAAAGAGTGCGAAAGAGTCACAATAATCATACATGTTAAAAATATCCGATTCAAGAATAATCACATAAGAACATAAGAACAAGAGAAAATAAGGAAGCTATAAGAGACCGCGAGACCTACGTGTGGTAGTTCCTGTCAAAAATAAATAATATCTGTCTTATTATTCCTGTCTTTATCTAAATAGAAAAACAAAAGCATGCTAAAACAATATAAGAAGCTGTTCAATATTTCTGCCTGTAAGGTGGAATATTTCAGTCCTCCACGAGCGCTCAAGAAGGCGCGAAGAATAGAAAACGAGGTGCGGCGCGGCGGTGCGAGGCGCGCTGCCGTGTCGAAGCGTCATCAGCGGCCCGCGACACTCCGATAATCGATCACCGTTTTCTACAGCATGCAGCCTCCCCCT
>JACEEZ010017245.1:172500-185000 GCA_016584305.1 Chionoecetes opilio
GGTTATTAGGGGAAACGCACGCCTCCTTCCTCCTTCCCTCCTTCCTTCTCTCCTTCGTTACGCCTTCCTTTCCTCCTTCCTTTACTTTTCTTCCCACCCTTTCACTTTTACTTCCTTACGTCCTGTGTATGTCCCACTTCTTTCACCCCTTGCTTCGTATTTGTTTGTTCTCTCTCTCGCTCTCTCTCTCTCTCTCTCTCTCTCTCTCTCTCTCTCTCTCTCTCTCTCTCTCTCTCTCTCTCTCTCTCTCTCTCTCTCCTACGGGAACTACCTCTTGTAGGTCTCACGGCCTCTTGTAGCTTCCTTATTTTCTTATGTTCTCTCTCTCTCTCTCTCTCTCTCTCTCTCTCTCTCTCTCTCTCTCTCTCTCTTCTCTCTCTCTCTCTCTCTCTCTCTCTCTCTCTCTCTCTCTCTCTCTCTCTCTCTCTCTCTCTCTCATACAGTTTCCAGCACCAATGTTGAGGCGAAAGACGTTCTCTCGATAAATCAATAAAGAGATAAAGACATCTAGCGCCTCGCCACGATAACCCACTGGGAGGTAAAGACCAAAAATATGCCATAGAGACGTAGAAGAAAACGTTGGAACCTGCACAACTTCAGGGAGACCAAATAATAGTGGCTTCATTACATATAATAATTTGTATTGCAACCTCAACAGTCTGTATATTGATGTGGTTGTAGGTCACACTTATCTTTGCTACTGTCACTCTAGGGGATGAAAGTAGAGTAAGAGGCGATCTGATAGAAGTTTTGAAGTGGATACAGGGATACAATAAAGGCGAGGTAGGAAAAGTTCTTACGGCTATATAGTGAGCAGGGTAGAACAAGAAGTAACGGATTCAAGCTGGAAAAGCGTAGATTTAAAAGGAAAATAGGGAGAAACTGGTTCAAAAATAGGGTGGTGAATGATTGGAATGGACTCAGTCGTCAGGTGGTCAGTCAGTCAATAGGGAGCTTTAAAAGGAGTCTGGATATGATCATGGATGGGGCAGAGAGATGGATGTAGGTAGTGTTAAATAACAGGAACTACCTCGAGTAGGTCTCACGGCTTCTTGTAGCTTCCTTATTTTCTTATGTTCTTATAAAAGGGCAGGCGAGGGGATGTGAAGGAGGTGGCAAGGCGTGAACGAAGGGAAGGAGGTAGAAGGGTGAAAGGCACGTTTGTAGAGGAAGGGAAACGAGAGTAGCAAAGGAATAACATGGTTCACGCTCGGAATCAAAGGCAAGAAGGAAGGGTAGAGGAACGTAAGGTGACGGAATAGCGTCAAAAGGGACGAATTTCAAGTTGATGGCGGAAGATATGGCGTGTGACAAGAGAGAATGACGAATCCAAGGACGGTGGCAGGAATGGTACACGTTTAAAACACGGTAAAAAAAACTGAAATAGGAAAAACAGGACCGGAGGAAGAGAAAAGCGTGAGGAAAGCAAGGATTTGGGTGCATTGGGTGTGTCAAGGAAATAGAAAACAGGAGATAACACCACACGGAGCAGAAGAAGGAAGGTTAGAGGGAGGCCAAAGGGGAACCAGGCTTATCCTATACGCACCCTTGGATGTCCTTGGCTTGGGTCTCTCACCGCCCCGAGTCATTAGAATAAAAATCGGCTTACGATCGACACGCCCCCCGACAAAGCCGACCCGATCCTGTCTCACGGCGCTAAATCGGGTTTTACAGGCGAATTTGAGTTTACGTATGAGTGAGTGGAATAGGAAGAGGAGGAGGAGGAGGAGGAGAGATAACCCGTCTGAATGAGGGGACGGCGAGGAAAACCAATTGAATGTGGGAATTAAGGTAAATCAACAAAGGAAGAATGGTTGGGATGAATGGAAGGATTGCGGGAGGGTAGAAAAAGAGGGAAGAAGTAAATATAATAAAGAGGGAGGAGGGTAATTCATATAAAGGAGTGAGGATGGAGATGTACGTAGGGTGAATAAAGGAAAAAAAAGTGAGAAAAAAATCTGATAAAGGCATATATAAACAATTGGAAAAATGCAAAGATAATTATAATACATTAATATAAAAAAATAAACAAACCATTTAAAAACTACTGCTATTACTACCACTAGACTACTATTACGACTACTACCACTACTATTACGACTACTAACACTACTACTGCTATTACTACTACCACTACTATTACGACTACTAACACTACTACTGCTATTACTACTACCACTACTATTACGACTACTACCATTACTACTGCTATTACTACTACCACTACTATTACGACTACTACCATTACTACTGCTATTACTACTACCACTACTATTACGACTACTACCATTACTACTGCTATTACTACTACCACTACTATTACGACTACTACCATTACTACTGCTATTACTACCACCACTACTATTACGACTACAATCCTTATTACTGCGATACTACATACCACTACTATTACGCACTACCATACTACTGCTATACTACTACCACTATATTACGACTACTAACATCTAGACTGCTATACTACTACCACTACTATTACGACTACTACCATTACTACTGCTATGACTACTACCACTACTATTACGACTACTACCATTACTACTGCTATTACTACTACCACTACTATTACGACTACTACCATTACTACTGCTATTACTACTACCACTACTATTACGACTACTACCATACTACTGTATTAATACTAAACTACTATTACGACTACTACATTACTACTCCCTATTACTACTACTACCATACTATTACGATACTAACCATTACTACTGCTATTACTACTACCACTACTATTACGACTACTAACATTACTACTACTACACTACTACCACTACTATTACGACTACTAACACTACTACTGCTATTACTACTACCACTACTATTAGACTACTAAACTACTACTGTATTACTACTACCACTACTATACGACTACTACATACTACTGCTATTACTACTACATACTATTACGACTACTAACAACTACTACTGCTATTACTACATACCACTACATTACGACTACTACCATTACTACTGCTATGACTACTACACTACTATTACGAACTACTAACATTACTACTGCTATTACTACCACTAACTACTATTACGACTACTATACCATTACTACTGCTATTACTACTACCACTAGTATTACGACTACTACCATTACTACTGCTATTACTACTACTACCACTACTATTACGACTACTATACCATTACTACTGCTATTACTACTACACATACTATTACGACTACTACCATTACTACTGCTATTACTACTACAACTATATTACGACTACTACCATACTACTGCTATACTACTACCACTACTATTACGACTACTACCATTACTGCTATTAACTACCTACTAATACTATTACGACTACTACCATTACTACTACTACCACTACTATTACGACTACTACCATTACTACTGCTATTACTACTACCACTACTATTACGACGACTACCATTACTACTGCTATGACTACTACCACTACTATTACGACTACTACCATTACTACTGCTATTACTACTACCACTACTATTACGACTACTACCATTACTACTGCTATTACTACTACCACTACTATTACGACTACTACCATTACTACTGCTATTACTACTACTACTACTATTACTACTACTACCATTACTACTGCTATGACTACTACCACTACTATTACGACTACTACCATTACTACTGCTATTACTACTACCACTACTATTACGACTACTACCATTACTACTGCTATTACTACTACCACTACTATTACGACTACTACCATTACTACTGCTATTACTACTACTACCACTACTATTACGACTACTACCATTACTACTGCTATTACTACTACCACTACTATTACGACTACTACCATTACTACTGCTATTCTACTACTACAACTACTATTACGACTACTACCATCTACTACTGCTATTACTACTACTACCACTACTATTACGACTACTACCATACTACTGCTATTACTACTACCACACTATTACGACTACTACACTACATCTACTACTACTACCACTACTATTACGACTACTACCATTACTACTGCTATGACTACTACCACTACTATTACGACTACTACCATTACTACTGCTATTACTACTACCACTACTATTACGACTACTACCATTACTACTGCTATTACTACTACCACTACTATTACGACTACTAACACTACTACTGCTATTACTACTACCACTACTATTACGACTACTACCATTACTACTGCTATTACTACTACCACTACTATTACGACTACTAACACTACTACTGCTATTACTACTACCACTACTATTACGACTACTACCATTACTACTGCTATTACTACTACCACTACTATTACGACTACTACCATTACTACTGCTATGACTACTACCACTACTATTACGACTACTACCATTACTACTGCTTTGCCTTTGTACATATTTATCATGCAGCAAATTGAAAATCCATTACTCTTCCCATAATTGGATGCACATACATTAAAACAATTGAAATACAAAACTCACAAATTGAAAAAAACTGCAAAACAAAAAATGTAAGAAAAAAAAGGGATGCATAATCTACCACCGCTCGGTAATGGATGCAGAAAAAAAAAACGAAAAAAAAGTAAAAAAAAAAAAAAAAATGCAGAGGAAGTAAAGATATATCGAATTAATCTTCACTTCTAAACGATTGAAATTAATACGATGTGCTTTTAATAGTGGAGTCATTTGCATTCTCGACGTTGATTGGTGGAGCGGATATCATGGCATCATCCCCCCTCCCCCTCCCCCCCCACTCCCCCAAACCCACTCCCAAAACAGCCCCCCTCCCCCCTCTTACTATACCCCCCCCCCCCCCCCCCCATTCCCACTACAGCCTCCCTAACCCCCTCGACAACAACAGCCCCCACTTTCCCTCCTACACCCCCGCCCCCCATCCTTACACACCCATCAACAATATTAACCTAATTTCCACATTTACCTCATCCACCCATCCGTTTACATCCATCTCATTACGTTAATATCCTCATCCACACACACACACAAGCACACACGCACACATGCACACACACACACAGTCACACACACACACACACACATACACAATCCAACACATCCACACATCCACATTGTTGTCTAATATCTAGTTTCTATCCACCTCATTAACTATATCCACATTTTCACAAATTATCTGTTTCTCTCTCTCTCTCTCTCTCTCTCTCTCTCTCTCTCTCTCTCTCTCTCTCTCTCTCTCTCTCTCTCTCTCTCTCTCTCTCTCTCTCTCTCCTCTATCTCTCTCTCTCCCTCTCTCTCTCTCTCTCTCTCTCTCTCTCTCTCTCTCATTATCCCCTCTACACACCCAGGAACGCTAAAAAGGACGATAAGCATGATCATCGTAAAAACAGTTAGTTTGGTGAGCATCATAAGAGATTTAATCAATTCGTTTGATGTTCAGTATGTAATCCAATGACTTTTTACCTGGTTGTGTATATAATTAATCTTTGTCGGCTCACTCTGTGCTATGATAATGATGATGATAATGATACTAATAATAATACCATCAATATTACTACTACTGCTACTAATGACAAAATAAATGAAAATGATAATAATATAATGGAAAACGATGATAACAATACTAAGAGGAATGAAATAAAAAATATAATTACAATAATGATGATAAAAATAGATATACAGAAAATAACAATAATAATAATTGTAGATGAATAATTAGAAAAATGATGATGATAACAGCGCGAATTATGACATGTTTATTGTTGGATTTTAATAAGTTTATTTTACAAATATGTTGCTGTTGTTTTTATGTCTTGCAACACAAATATCAATACCACCATCATTAAGAGAGAGAGAGAGAGAGAGAGAGAGTAGAGAGAGAGAGAGAGAGATAGAGAGAGAGAGAGAGAGAGAGAGAGAGAGAGAGAGAGCGAGAGAGAGAGAGAAGAGAGAAGAGAGAGAGGAGAGAGAGAGATGAGAGAGAGAGAGACGAGAGAGAGAGACGAGGAGAGAGAGAGAGGAGGAGGGGAGAGGAAAAAAACAAATTATTAGCCTAAAAAAAGATGAACATATGAGTAACACACACACACACACACACACACACACACACCACACACACAAAACACCCACACAGACACACACACACACCACACCACACACACACACACACACACACACACACACACAAAAACACCACAACACACACAAACACACACACACACACATACAAACACAACACACAACCCACACACTACACAATACATACGCAGATGCGACACACGTGCGATGGTTCAGATGTGATAAACGTGCTAATCAATCTCACTCTGTGGGTAGGCGGTTCGAATCCTCGCAGTGTCTGCTCACGGGGATTTTTCACGACAAATGTTTATTGGGCGGGTCGGTTACTGTCCCCTCGAGCAAAGGATGGGGGGGTTGTGTGGTGTGTGAGGTCAAGCAGTGCCCGAGAAAGATCGGTAATAATGACGCTCCAATTCGCAACTGAGAGGTGTGAGAAAGCTGGCTGAACGCGAGGCCAGCTCGCTGGTGGACATTAATTCACCATGGTGATTAATTAACAACGCCCGTCCCGATGTTTCCCCAGTTGAATAGCGTGTATGAACTGCCATTCTGTGGTAGCCGGTTCCAATCTCACTGCTCACGGGGATTTTTTCACTGACAAAAATTTTGGGTGGCGTTTACGTCCGCTTCCTTGAGATAGGGGATGGGCGTTGTGTGGTGTGTAGAGCGTCCCAGCATTGCACAAAGATCGGGTAATAATGGAGCTCTCCAAGCTCGCAACCGGGAGGGTGAAGTGTTGTTGCTAATGGCGATCCCGAGCCCAGCTTCGGTGGGACTATACCATGGGTGAATAACCTACACACACACACACACGCAATCTTGATGATATTGCTAATCATGAAAAAAAAAAAAAAAAAAAAAAAAAAAAAAAAAAAAGATGTAAAAATGTACAATTCTTACATTTTTTAGATTCTACGTATATTCCTGGGGCGGCGGAGTTGTGATCATCACGAATATTCTGCATTAAATAGCTCATTGGCGCGAGAGGAGGGAGCGACGCTGAGAAAAATACTCTGAAAAATGAGTTACCAATTATCGATGCAAATACAGATCAGTAATGTACGTGGGGTACGCGAATGCATCCTAAAAAAGGCTAGGCAAATGTATATATTGATAGACAGACAGATTAACAGATCGGCAAAGATGAAGGAGTATATATTGCCGTTCACAAACAAGATAAAAAAGTAGGCTTCAAACAAAGACAAAAAACAAAATAATTTAGTGAGGATAAAAGGAAATAGCGGAATGGTAATGAGAGAGAGAGAGACGAGAGAGTAGAGAGAGAGAGAGAGAGAGAGATCGGAGAGAGATGAGACATGAGGAGAGAGAGAGGAGATGAATGAGGAAGAGAGGATAGCGAGAGGAGAGAGAGAGAGATAGAGGAGACCCGAGAGAGAGAGAGAGAGAGACGATAGAGAGAGAGAGAGAGAGAGAGAGAGAGAGAGAGAAAGAGAGAAGAGAAGTGTAGAGAGATGAGAGAGAGAGAGATGAGGAGACTAGAATCGAGATGGGAGAGAGATAGAGAGAGATGAGAGAGAGCACGAGGCAGAGAGAGAGAGAGAGCCTCTCCCACCCCAACGATATCCACAGCCGGGGCCCTTAAATTCTATTAACACCGGACCACCAGGCCCCTGACAGCTCTCCCACATCCATCATGGTAAGGCCAGAACGTCCAAAGCCATACATTAAAGTATGTATTTCTCGCCAATGCCGTGGTCCTCCACGAATATCGAGACCGACAAATCACAACTGGTGTACACGACATAGTGCTGAGCTGAGTATTGTGTGCGACGGAGACTGGCTCAACAACGAGGGGTTGAGCCCCCGTTCGGACAAGATTACTGTGGCTGTTTCAACACCCAATGGAACACAGGAGGGACGCCCTGAGCTGAGCAGTGGCGGTCTTGGCAGTGTAAGTCTGCTTCAAGGAAGGAGTGCAACCCAGCCACATCGATGTGGTTCCCGACTCCCCATATGGAGGGTTGATGTTCTCCGGGGTAGTGCTGGCTAATCGATCAGCCATCCTGCTGTGCGCCCATGTATCGCCCCGCCACGTCAGGGGATCCCTGCCTCGCTCCAGTACCCATGGGGCCCTGACGACTGATGTTGGAGCACCAATGCAAAGGCACGTCTTTGGTGGTTGGGCGACCTCAACCACCACCTGGAAACTAGCCATGCCTATGAGAGCTCCCTCACTGTTGAAGGGCTGACGGACCCCACCCGTGACCTTCCCCTACACCACGAGCGGGAGGGGACCTGGACCCTGTCATCTCCTGAGTACCTCAGGGGGACCACACCTGCTGTCACCAGCTAGGATTAGTGTGGCAGCTGCTTGACCACCACGCTGTTCTTAACACAGATAGATATAGGCTTGGCTCGGGACGATGGCCACCTCCGTACTGGCTGCGTTGTGGGATATAAGTGCCGTGACTGTGCCTCTCTGCGACGTGACCTGAGTAACACGGCGTGGGGTACTTGCTGAGGGAGCGATGGGGTGGATAATACTGTCGCGAGCGAGTCATTACTTCCCGCCTCCTGGCCCTTCAAGACGCCAATGTGCCAACACGCGACTTACACGTCTACCAGACCACGGATCAACGGTGGTTGGCTTACCGTTCGTGTTGCTGCCGAGGCAAGTACCTCAGCGTGGTCTCCGCTTCAAGCGGAACCCGACTCGGCGACAACAAGGACCTGCACGGCGGCAGCATGGAGGATGGTGAGTGTCTAGCAAATGGGCCATAAAAGAGTGGGAGGAGGACTTGCGCCTGCAAACTACGAGGCCCCCTCCCCCCCCGAGCCCCTCGCAAGCGTGGGGAATACAAGACTTGGTGGTCCCTGGATTAAGGAAATTACAGGGAATCAGCCGCAAGAAAGATCAATTGTCTCTCATCCCAAGCAGGATCGGAACAGCAGCTGTCAGCAGGTTCAAGGAGAAGGTCCAGCTGCTGGGACTAATCTCCTTCTCGCAAAGAGTGAATTTTGTTGATGGAGGGCCCCCCAGCGTAGACCCCCTCCTCGTATGGTCCTCTGGAAGCCAGCAGCTCAGTGTGAAGAGGACAGTCAAGCAAGGTGAGGTGACGCAGGCGTTCAGGTAGAGCACATCCTGCGGAGGGATCGACACCAAAAAAGCACTGGCCCTGATGACGTCAGGCCCGCACTTGTTTAAAACAGTGCGCACGGAGCACTGTCTGTCCCTCTCACCACTATTCTGTTCTACGGGCCTGCTGCAGGAAAAAAATATGGCCATTACAGCGTGGAAGAGGCTCGAGTGGTTTCCTGTTCACAAGGTGAGGAGTTCCAGATCTGACCCAAAAAACTACAGGCCCATCGCCTTGCGTTCTGTGGTGAGGGGAAAGGTGTTGAGAGGACGTGGCAGAGGTAATCTGTCGCACCTCAGCGACAACTATCATCCTCTCGGACCAAACAGTTTTGGGTTCAGACCTGGACGGGTCCAACTCTGAACTCTGCTGATGCCTTCTAACCCGAAACTGGCAGGACGCCGACTGGGCTGACGGCCCAGGACAATGTCGTGGTGGTGTCCCATTGACATAGCGGTGCCTTTGACAGGTTGTGGCACGGAGGCCTTCTCTAAAAACTCGCGGAAGCAAAACGGCAACAGGCGTGACCTCCTAGTCTGTCTCCCGGGGGGACCACCTGCAGCAAGAACCCTCCAGGTCGTCGTTAACGGGCAGTGCCTCTGAGTCCCGCCAGTGGAGTGACATCAAGGTTACCTACATGGTGTCTTCATTTGTTGCTAGGGGCCTATGTGCACTGTGTGAGATCATTCTGATACGTTGGGATGATCTTCTCCAGCAGATGCAGCAAGTCTCGGCTACGCTGAGACTTGTGTACTATCTCCTGTTCCTACCCGCGACATGAACAGTGGGCGCTTGCTGTGATGAGGGTCAATCAGCCGCTGTGAGTGGTTATATACAGGAGTGGGGTACCACGTTGGCAGGGAAACTTTGCTCCGCGAGAAGACACAGGCATTGGTGGTGTCTCGGTCCCCCGCTGTCTGGGCCAGCAGTGGAAGGAGGCTCTGCCGGTTGGTGGCCGTTCCTCTCCACTTCCAGGAAGCCGTCAAGGTCTGGGAGAGAGGTGGACCGTTAGAGCTAAGGTTTTTGACGCGCCACATACAAACAATTGCAAAAAGGCACTCTCACAGGGCCTCCTGCCCTGCCGAAGGTTAAGCCAAGAACTCTCCTCGACCAGGGGAGGGAAGCTCTTGCTATAATCATAGGCCCAGATACGGCCTTACCTTAGAGTACACCGCCCTCTCTGTGATGTCTGTGTGCAGCCTCGCAGCACTCGGAGGCTGGCACACGCATCCAGTGTCGAGCCCTGCGACTGGTGGATGCTGCAGACCCCCCAGACCCCCAGACCCACCAGCCCTATTCGAGCCGGTAGAGTCCTCTCGACTCATGGAACACCGCAGGGATGTCGTCGGCGCTTGTGTATTCCACAAGGCCAAAGGTTGCAGGGATGAGTGCCACACCTGGCTCGGTGTTACGACGCCTCCGAAGAGTCTGCCACACGAAGCACTGAGAAACGGTGCTTACCATGTGATGCAGTGGAGGTGCCGCTGTTTTTCCAGTACCACAGCCGCCTTAAGCACCAACGCACCTTGTTGGGGCACGCGTCTCCAGGATGTGGAATTTTCACGGCCGCTGCCTCACAGTCCAGGGAGATGAACACACAAAGTGTAAAGTGGAGGGCCAATCGGTGGGGACTGGTTGAAGCACACCCCGTTGAGGCTAGGATACTGTGACACTAGTGAGAGCAACAGTGCCTCAACAAACACTTAGTGATGCATAAATGTATATAATTGGTTAGTTGTTAGGTCTTTTATATTTTATGTGTATAATTGCCCTTAAGATAGGGACGCACCACGACAGTGCCACCTTTGGGCTTTAGTTAAAAAAGAGAGAGAGACGAGGAGAGAGAGAGAGAGAGAGAGAGAGAGAGGAGCGAGAGCGAGAGAGGGATGATTCGAGAGAGAGAGAAGAGAGGACTGAGAGAGCGAGAGAGAGAGAGAAGAGAGAGAGGAGAGAGATTGAAGAGAGAGGGGCGGGGAGAGAGAGGAGAGAGAGGGAGAGAGAAGAGAGGAGAAGAAGAAGAGAGAGAGAGAGAGAGAAAAAAAAAAGTAGGTACTAGTACATATGAAAACAAAATTTCAGCGATAAAAATTTGGACACACACACACAAACACACACACGCACACACAACACACACACACACACACATACACACAGACAATAGAAAACAAGCCCATAGGAGCGACATCAAAACCGATAAAACAAACGATTGTCAGAATAAAATACATATGACAGTTTGAATGCATAAAAGCACTACAAAAAACACACAAGCACAACATACATGAATAACAAAAGATATATAAAAAAAACGTTTGAATATTTAGCATACATTTTTTTTATTCCTTCTGTCATCTCTTCGTTCTCTGACTCTCATTCTCTCTCCTCTCTCTCCTCTGCTCTCTCTTCGTACGCTACTCTCTCTCTCTCTCTCCCTTCTCAACTCTCACTCTCTCTCTCTCTCGTCAATGAAAGGATTCTAGAGTTTCACCAAGTCTCCCTTGAAATTTAATCCTCCCATGCCTCCCCCTGCCACCCCCTTGCATACCCCCTGCCTCCCCTGCCTCCCCTGCCTCCCCCTTCCTCTCCTACTTTCCCCTTCCTTCCTCTTTCTACCCTTAAAATAAAATAAAAAGTTGGGGGAATTGAATACTTTTGTCTGTTATCACTTTTAGATACTACAAGTTTCGCAAAAGACGAGGAGAGAGAGAGAGTAGGAGATCGGGAGAATGAGAGAGAGGAGAGGGAGTGCTGTTTATATGAACGGAAGAGTGAGGAGTACGGAGAAGATGGGAAGGGGAAGGAGAAGAGGGGATGTGAGGTTAGAGAGAGAGAGGAGAGTGAGTGAGAGGGGAGCCGTCGAGAGTAGTGGAGTGGTTTAGAGAGGAGAGGATGTGAGTATTGAGGAGACCGAGCTGTTGCGGACGAGTGAGAGAGATGGCGAGAGGTAGTCGTTGTATTGCGGGAAGGATCAGTGGCGGAGGTTAGAATAGGAGGAGAGAGAGAAGTGTTACCCTGAGAGAGAGAGAGAGAGAGAGAGAGAGAGAGAGAGAGAGAGAGAGAGAACGGAGAGAGAGGAGAGAGAGAGAGAGAGAAGAATGAGCGAGAGGTGGGGAGAGAAAGTTAACCTCGAATCTAATTTGTCTAGTTATGAGGATTTGGTTCCAGGGAGGATTGTGTACTCTCTCTCTCTCTATCGCTGTTTCTATATCTCTCTCTCTTCCCTGAGGCTCTCATCTCTCTCTCTCTCTCTCTCTCTATACTCTTCTCTCTCTCCCTCTCTCTGTACACCGGTAGTTTCTATCTATCCAGTCCTTTTCCCTTCCTCTCTCTCTCTTCTCT